>SJYC01140038.1:0-27863 GCA_006408675.1 Madoqua kirkii | reverse complement strand
TGTGTGTGTGTGTGTGTGTGTGTGTGTGTGTGTGTGTGTGTATGAGAGACAGAGAGGTGGGGGTGGGTCAGAGAGGAGAAATCTTAAACTGTCATGGAGTGGGAAGAAAATAAAAGAATGAAGGGATGGCATCTTCCTGTTGGATTGTCTTGGGGTTGCAAAGCCTCTTTCCTGCGAAGATTTCCATTTCCTGTTCCATTTTCTGCTGTGCATAGGGACAGCCCAGTGCTCTGGGAGGCAGAGCTGCAGCAGAACTGTCAGAGCCAGCCTCACCCTTCCACCCCACCCCCACTGAGGACCAGCTGCATCGGCTGACAGTGACCCCAGCAGCTCCCCTGGTCCCCTGAGCCAGTCAAAGCTGGGCCTTAGTCATGACTGTCCCTGAGGCTCCAAGGCGGGGGCAACCTCCCAGGGAGGATTGTGTGGCATGCTTCCTGTCCCCTCCTGGTCACCCTGTCCATCTCTAGTGGGGTGCAAAGGCAGTGTCTTTTCTCCTCTGTTTTGGCTGCATCATGCAAGACATCGGATCTTAGTTCCTTGACCAGGGATTGAACTTGTGCCTAGATTGACCTAACAGATTCTTGCAGAATGAGGAAGTACAGCTGGGAGCATACCTTTCACCTCTCGGGTCTTAACTCTCATGGCGGCCACTGCTTGGTGTCAGGGCTGCAGAGGCTGCAGCCAGCTCCCTGTTCCCCACCACCAGCCACTCCAGGCAGCCAGGAGGCCTTCACCTCCTTGTGGCCCTGGGGCTCCTTTCTGCTCTGCACACTCTCATGTACACATGGTAAGTGGGGGATGAGCCACACTGCACCTCACTAAAGACTCAATGATAAGACCCTTCTTCTGCCCCTGGGGGATGGTCTTGGGTGGTTCATAAGCCTCCCAGGAGTTCCCCCGGGGTTGGGCACCTGGTGCTCACAGCAGTGGCCAACTCTATCACTCCTCCCCGCACTCCTGTCCCCCACTTCCCAGAGAAACCGCCTACCAGCCTCAGACTCTGCCTTTGGGAGAGCCCTGCTGACCCAGGTGCATCTGGGGAGCACCCAGCAGGGGCCCCACCCAGGCAGGGGATCGAGGAGGGCCTTCCCAAAAGAGTATCGATTAAGCTGAGCTCTGAAGCAGGAGTGAAAGTTGTCCTGGCAAAGAGGTATTCTTGGTGAGGAGAGGCAGCACATGCAAGATGTCTGGGGATGGCAAGATCAGAGCATGCGATGCTGGCGGGGGCGGACATGGAGTGGAGGCAGCAGGGCCTTCTTTGTTGAATGCACTAAAGGGTGAGATTGCACTGGGGCATGGGGAGTCACAGAATGGTTTAGAGCAGGTGACAATTCTTTAAAAATTGAAATCGAGTTGATTTACAATGTTGTGTTAGTTTTAAGTGTATGGCAAAGTGATTCAATTGTATATATAACATATATACAACATATAGGTTGTTACAAATATTGCCTAGAGTTCTATGTGCTGTACAGTAGGTCCTTGTTGCTTATCTGTTTTATATAGAGTAGTGTGTGTCTGTTAATCCCAACCTCCTAATTTGTCCCTCCTCCACCCTTTCCCCTTTGGGATCCATGAGTTTGTTTTCTGTGTTTGTGAGTCAATTTCTGTTTTGTAAATAAGTTCATTTGTATCATTTATTTAGATCTCACATGTAAGTGATATACCACGTATCTTGTCTTTCTCTGACTTATTTCACTTAGTATGATAATCTCTAGGTCCATCCATGTTGCTGTGAGTGGCATTCTTTCATTCTTTATTATGGCTGAGTAGTAGTTCATTGTATATGTATATACCACATTTTCTTTATCCATGTGTCTATTGATAAGCATTTAGGTTGCTTCCATGGCTTGGCTGATGTAAACAGTGCTGGTGTGAACAGTGAGGTGCATGTTTTTAATTCAAATTAGACTTTTCTCCAGGTACATGCCTAGGAGTGGAATTGCTGGATCGTATGGCAATTCTATGTTTAGCTTTTTGCTTTGGCCACACTGAGTGGCATGCTGAATCTTAATTCCCCAACCAGGGATCGAACCTCTACCCCCTGCAATGAAAGTGGGGAGTCTTAACCACTGGACTGTCAAGGAAGTCTCTATTTTTAGTTTTTAAGGGATCCTTCATACTCTTCTCCATAGTAGCTGCACCAATTTACATTCCCACCAAGAGTGTAGGAGGGTGCAGGTGACTATTTTTGAAAGCTTCTTCTGGCCACTCAGTGGAGAATAGATCTAGCACTGGCAATGGAGCCAACCGGAAGACCATTTCGGAGGCTGCCCTGGTGGCCAGGTGGGATGGTAGCTGTGAACAGTGTGGAGGCAGGGAGAACACCTAAAATTATGCCATGCGTGGAAGCAGCATCCGTTCTATGTGAAGTCCAGCACTGGCCGTGTTTGGTTCTCGGCCTCCTTGGCTGCCCTGGGTGGTTTCTCAGGGTCCCCCCCAGCCTGGCCTCCCCTCTGCAAGCCTCTGACACAGCCCGGCTGCCCCTTCCTGTCTCCTTATCCCTCAGATCAGTCTGGGGACATTCCCAGCAGTCATGTTTAGGGGGCTTTTCCCGGCTCCTACCAGCTGTCTCAGAACCTCTGGCCTTTAAGCAGAAGTAGAGGGAGATCAGTGATACCTCCTGTGCCGTCACGGACACGCCCCTCAGTGGCCAGCCAGGATGCATCTTATCTGTTTTATATAGAGTAGTGTGTGTCTGTTAATCCCAACCTCCTAATTTGTCCCTCCTCCACCCTTTCCCCTTTGGGATCCATGAGTTTGTTTTCTGTGTTTGTGAGTCAATTTCTGTTTTGTAAATAAGTTCATTTGTATCATTTATTTAGATCTCACATGTAAGTGATATACCACGTATCTTGTCTTTCTCTGACTTATTTCACTTAGTATGATAATCTCTAGGTCCATCCATGTTGCTGTGAGTGGCATTCTTTCATTCTTTATTATGGCTGAGTAGTAGTTCATTGTATATGTATATACCACATTTTCTTTATCCATGTGTCTATTGATAAGCATTTAGGTTGCTTCCATGGCTTGGCTGATGTAAACAGTGCTGGTGTGAACAGTGAGGTGCATGTTTTTAATTCAAATTAGACTTTTCTCCAGGTACATGCCTAGGAGTGGAATTGCTGGATCGTATGGCAATTCTATGTTTAGCTTTTTGCTTTGGCCACACTGAGTGGCATGCTGAATCTTAATTCCCCAACCAGGGATCGAACCTCTACCCCCTGCAATGAAAGTGGGGAGTCTTAACCACTGGACTGTCAAGGAAGTCTCTATTTTTAGTTTTTAAGGGATCCTTCATACTCTTCTCCATAGTAGCTGCACCAATTTACATTCCCACCAAGAGTGTAGGAGGGTGCAGGTGACTATTTTTGAAAGCTTCTTCTGGCCACTCAGTGGAGAATAGATCTAGCACTGGCAATGGAGCCAACCGGAAGACCATTTCGGAGGCTGCCCTGGTGGCCAGGTGGGATGGTAGCTGTGAACAGTGTGGAGGCAGGGAGAACACCTAAAATTATGCCATGCGTGGAAGCAGCATCCGTTCTATGTGAAGTCCAGCACTGGCCGTGTTTGGTTCTCGGCCTCCTTGGCTGCCCTGGGTGGTTTCTCAGGGTCCCCCCCAGCCTGGCCTCCCCTCTGCAAGCCTCTGACACAGCCCGGCTGCCCCTTCCTGTCTCCTTATCCCTCAGATCAGTCTGGGGACATTCCCAGCAGTCATGTTTAGGGGGCTTTTCCCGGCTCCTACCAGCTGTCTCAGAACCTCTGGCCTTTAAGCAGAAGTAGAGGGAGATCAGTGATACCTCCTGTGCCGTCACGGACACGCCCCTCAGTGGCCAGCCAGGATGCAGGCTGGTCCTCTAGTCTTAAACCTAAGACAAGTCACTCGTCTCTGGAGTCTCAGTTTCTTCATCTATGAAAGAGGGATGTTCTGTGCCTCCCCAGAAATCATGTTAAGAGCACAGAGTGGACCAGTGGTGGACCAGCACTGGGACTGTGTGGAGGGTCTGGGGGTTCAAGAAGGGAGCTCCTGTCCAGGGTGTGGGCTCATCCCCCAAGCCCACCCCACAGTCTTCTCTAACCATAGGTGACCAGACACCCAGGGAGGCTCTTGCAGGCCCAGCTCCACCAGCCTGGAGGGGTCGACCAGGCTACTTGGTCCAGCCACATGCTCTCCAGGTCCTGGGCAGGCTGTCCATGCCCTGCAGAAGGGGCCCCTCCTCAGAGCTGGACCAGGCACAGCTCGGAAAGTATCAGAGCAGGACCAAGACCTAGTCACTGGGAAGCCCACCTTCTGATGGCCAGACTCAGGTCCCACTGCCTGGGCAGCTGTCATCCCAGGTGGGGGCCATCATATCCGACCTCCCTCTGGACGTACCCAGCCCTGCTGCTCCTTTAAATGAGGGGTTGCCTGGGAGCACTGGGTGGAGGAGCTCAGAGCCTGCTTTGAAGACGTGAGCTGCATTTTGCTGCAGTGTATGGCTGGCAGGCCTTGGCGCTCCCTGGCAGGGCCTCTCCAACTCCCCCTACTCTCTGTCTCGCACGAGCACACACTCCCTCTCCCTCTCCTCCATCCTTTTATTCGGCCTCACACTCATAGTATCTGGGTCTGTTAAGTCACCACTTCCTTCCTGTGACTGCCACTTATAGCTGGCAGTAATGAAAGGCGCCTGTTTTACACTCGCTGGGCCCCAGCAGCACTACAGAGACACGGATCCCTTTGTTGCAAATAATTAATTTGGTTCCATATTGCATAACATCCTAAAAAGCTTTCCAGGGCAAGCTCCCGCCGGCCGGACACTATGATCTCATCAATATTGCATGGCATCAGGCATACTGTATGCGGTTTCATTAAAAATTTAATTTGTGGTTTAAATCTGCAGTGTTCCCTTTAAAAGGACGTAAAGGGAGGGAGAGGCTTCAGGTTGGGACTGAGCAGATCTTGGGGGGAAGGGGGAATCCCAAGCTCCAGGAGAGGGAGGGGGGCCTTCCCAGGGCGGGAGCAGTGGGCCCCTCTCCGACTGGCTGCTGGCCAGGGCTGCTGCTGCTGCTGCTGCTGCTGGAGGGAGGGTGACTGGACCATTCATAGAAATTATTTCTCCAAAGCTTGTACTGTTTTCCTTTCTATAATCAGCCCCGGGGAAAGGGCAGCTCCCGGGAACCCAGACACTGGAGGAGGGCTGAGGCGGTGATGGGGGAGGCTTTCCCTGGAGACCCTGGGCCCCTCTAGACCAGAGTTGCCACCCCACCCTGAACTCAGGGCTGGGTGGCCTCCTGCAAGTTACCTCTGCTGTCTGAGCTCTGGTCACCCCCGCTGCCCCATAAAGTCATTGCCGTGATTTCCAAGGACCTCCTAGCTCTGGGTCAGCACTGCTCACCATCACCCCCCATGTTGCCATGGGGCAGATGGCTCCTAGTGACAGGATCGCAGTCCACCGAAACCCTGCTGGGAATCACAAGTGTCTGAAAGGCCACCATAAGTCTTATTTCTTTGTCTGGACCTCCCTCCCTCCCAGAGAGGACCTGGGCGATGCCCCCTGCCTTACAGCTTATAGACTGGGATTTTGTTTCTGATGACGGGCTTCACTGGGAAGTGAGGGGGACGTTTTGCTCTTTCCGGGGAGGGCGGAGGTGCTCATGAGACCTCTGGTTATGGTGGGGGAGGGGAGAGAAGTGAGCTGGGGAGGGGGAGCAGGCACAGATGGGCCAGAAGAGACTCCTGGGCAACCTCCTAACACTGCCCAAGGGCGCCTGTCTGAGAGCACTTCAGACCCGCTGGCCCAGAGAGGCCGCTGATTGTCTCGTGTGTCTCGGAAGGCAGGGATTTGTGCATCCGGGGCTATCTTCTGACATTGTTCCAGAGTGATTAAGTTAAGCCTCCTGGAGCCAGCTGGAGAGAGAGGACACATTGCTTTGTAAAATTGATTTGCTGCCATAGCATTTACAGTGTGCCCGGGGTGCACCCACAGTGCCCTTCTCTCTCGCACGTATGGGTCTCACCACCCACATATACACATCATGTGTTCAGGACACGACTTGTCACTGCTCACTTCAGTGCTCAGGTCTGTGTCCAATTGTGGTGGGCTTACAGTGAATCCTCAATGTCCCAAATGCCCACACAAGGCACAACTACAGCCTGCTGGAAGACTTGTCCTGAAGACTCCTGGAGGGGTCCGTTTCCCTGGGCAATAGCCACGGGTACCACGGGGGCTAGAGCAGGGGTCTAAATGTCTGAGATATGAAGGCTTCCTAAGAAGAGGGCCAGAGCCAGCGCTGACCAGGATCTCTAGACCCCGTGGGGCCTTTGCATCGCCTGGGGTGACTTTCTACATTCCTGGGGAAATAGGACAAGGGAAATGTGGTTTTCAAAGAACCTATGAGCTTGGATGATGGTGTGATGAGATCCACGGGCCATATAGCTGGGCAGCTGAGGGTCCCCCAAGGAAGGAAGATGTGCTGGGGCCAGGGGCTGCATCCAGACAGAAAAGCGTGGCTGGCGTCGCCACACAGATAGAAAAAGAACAGACAGTTCCTTCCTGGCAGGCCTGCCATCCGTTAGAAAGCACACATTTGGTGATGGAGCAGCTTGGCCTGGCTACAGCCCGGGAACAGGACCCAGGCTCTCGGCATGCTGTTTTCTTTGCCTGTTTCCCAGGCAGTCCATGAGCACTGACTTGGAGCACACTCTAGACACTACTGGACGGTGGGAAGATAGAGACAGCTTGAGCAACATGCCTGGGCCAGAGCTGGCTCCTTTGCTCAGCTGTTGTGGGACAGGTGACTTCACCTCTCTGGGCTGCGTCAAGAGTTAAATTGGACAATCCCCATAAAGCTCTTAGAATGGTGCTAGTCTGCAGAAATAACTTGGTAAAACTTAGTAAATGCTGATTATGATTGTTTTTTGTCTTTCTCTCCCTCAAGATGCTCAGGTACTAGTAATACCATAAGGGAATGAAGGAAGGGCTGAGCCATGGATCCTGGAGTAGGGGGCTCCTGCCAAGACACAGAAAAGGAAGGAAAGTGGGCCTCTGAGTCACACATCAAGTTGGGCCCCTGCACAACAGCTCTCTCTCTCTCTACCTTTTAAATTCTTAAATTTTAAAATGTTGTAAATTGTGGTAATACATATATAACTCAAAAATTTACCACTGTAACCGTTTTAAAGCATGCAGTTCAGTGGCCTTAAGCACCTTCACATTGTTGTGCAACCCTCCCCAGGCATCTTCCATCTTTCCAAACTGAAACTCTGCTCTCTATCCCGCCTCCCTACAGGCCCAGGTACCCATCATTCTATTCTCTGTCTTCCTGAATTTGACTCCTTTAAGGACCTCATAAGTGAAGTCAGGCATATTTGTCCTGTTGCCACTGACTTCTTTCACTGAGCATAATGTCCTCAAAGTCCTTCCATGTTGTAGCGGGTGTCAGAACATTGCTCCTTTTCAAGGCTGAGTACTATTCCGTTGCATGGATGGACTGCATTTGGTTTATTCACTCACCTGATGATGAACAGGTGGGTTGCTTTCACCATTTGGTGATTGGGGTGGTGCTGCGATAAACGTGGGTGTACAGATATCTCTCCTGGATCCTGACTTCACTGATTTTATATTTATACCCAGAAGTGGGAATGGGTGGATCATATGGTCCCCTCCCTTCACTACAAAGGTAGGAACTGAAGCCACACAGAGGAGCTCAGATGCTCGCCCAGGGACCCAGCGTCCCCACCCCCCAACCCTAAGCCTCCAGCTCCTCTGTGGCCTATCCCCAGGTCTCCTGGAAGGCTCTCTGGAAGAGGCGGGCTGGGATGGACACACTGGAGAAGAGTGGTTACTGTCACCACAGGAAGGGCAGCGTCGCGGGGGGTCCCATGGGGAGGGGGCTGGGATGGCATGTGGATCGTCACCAACCAGGCTTGACTGAGTGTGACGCCTTCCAGTGCTGGGAAGGCAGCCATGAAGTGTGACGAGGTCTCCAAAGGGAGAGAGAGACAAGGAGCCAGGCAGCAGTAGGGGCACGGGAGGGCAGGCTCCGGTCCCCTCTGCACGAAGGCCTGTCACCAAGGCATGGGGGAGTGCCCTCTGCCCCTGGCGACCTCCTCAGCTTCTGTTAAACCTTGGAGGTCGCCCAATCTGCCACATGGGAAGTCCGGATTTAAATTGTGGTAATACATATATAACTCAAAAATTTACCACTGTAACCGTTTTAAAGCATGCAGTTCAGTGGCCTTAAGCACCTTCACATTGTTGTGCAACCCTCCCCAGGCATCTTCCATCTTTCCAAACTGAAACTCTGCTCTCTATCCCGCCTCCCTACAGGCCCAGGTACCCATCATTCTATTCTCTGTCTTCCTGAATTTGACTCCTTTAAGGACCTCATAAGTGAAGTCAGGCATATTTGTCCTGTTGCCACTGACTTCTTTCACTGAGCATAATGTCCTCAAAGTCCTTCCATGTTGTAGCGGGTGTCAGAACATTGCTCCTTTTCAAGGCTGAGTACTATTCCGTTGCATGGATGGACTGCATTTGGTTTATTCACTCACCTGATGATGAACAGGTGGGTTGCTTTCACCATTTGGTGATTGGGGTGGTGCTGCGATAAACGTGGGTGTACAGATATCTCTCCTGGATCCTGACTTCACTGATTTTATATTTATACCCAGAAGTGGGAATGGGTGGATCATATGGTCCCCTCCCTTCACTACAAAGGTAGGAACTGAAGCCACACAGAGGAGCTCAGATGCTCGCCCAGGGACCCAGCGTCCCCACCCCCCAACCCTAAGCCTCCAGCTCCTCTGTGGCCTATCCCCAGGTCTCCTGGAAGGCTCTCTGGAAGAGGCGGGCTGGGATGGACACACTGGAGAAGAGTGGTTACTGTCACCACAGGAAGGGCAGCGTCGCGGGGGGTCCCATGGGGAGGGGGCTGGGATGGCATGTGGATCGTCACCAACCAGGCTTGACTGAGTGTGACGCCTTCCAGTGCTGGGAAGGCAGCCATGAAGTGTGACGAGGTCTCCAAAGGGAGAGAGAGACAAGGAGCCAGGCAGCAGTAGGGGCACGGGAGGGCAGGCTCCGGTCCCCTCTGCACGAAGGCCTGTCACCAAGGCATGGGGGAGTGCCCTCTGCCCCTGGCGACCTCCTCAGCTTCTGTTAAACCTTGGAGGTCGCCCAATCTGCCACATGGGAAGTCCGGATGGTTCTCCATGGCTTGGACAAGGGGGCTCAGCAGGAAGGGGTTTCCGCTGCTGTACCCCTCTGTCCCAGGGGACTGCTCAGCTCTTTAGGGTCAGCAGAACCACCTGGGCATGGTGGCGATGACAGGTTCTGCCCTCCCCAGGGCTAGTCCAGTTAGCCTAATGGGGCCAGGGACCAGCCCCCAGGGCTTCTTCAGTTTCTTGATTAGAACTGAAGGGCTCCTCGCTTCCCAGGGAACCCCAGTGCTAACAAATGACTCTGGTGACCGCTCTTGGCCTATTGTCCAAGTAGTTCCATCTCTTTCTCCAGGGGACACCACACTGACCCCTGTGGCTGGAGGTCTCCTGCTGTCAATGAACTGAGCCTGAGCATGGCTTCAGTCCAGGGCATTGCAGAACCCCCATGTCCCCCTTTCTTGTCCCCCCGGCACAGCCACTGGAGGTAATAGGAGGCCTTGATGACCTGTGGGGGACATCCCTTGGGATGTAAAAGTAAAGGACACTTGTCATCTGTAGTGACTGGCACACCAGAATGTTTTGACTGTGCGTGACCTAGCGGCCTCCTAGTCCTGTGTCCTGATGGATGAGTTGGCCAAGGGGTCAGGCCAGTTTCCCTGGGTCTGCCCATGCTTCATTCTCCTGGTTTCTATTTTCCTTTAAGGAAACTTATACCTGTCCAAAAAATACCTTTTCTGTTTAACTTGACATCACCCCTGGCACAGTGTCTGGACATAACAGATTCTCAATACACTGTCATAGTACCATCCATCAAGGCCAAGGGTGGCGCACAGCAGCTGCAACCCAGAAAGTCAGGCTGCACCTCCTCTTCGCCAGCTGTGAGTCCTTGGCCCCAGCTGCCCACTTGCATCCCTCCCTCCATGAAGGAGCCGACTTTTCTCCCCAACCCACCCGCCAGGATGGAGCTGAGTGCCAGCTGCAGGCTCCAGGGTTCCTATGGCTGGGATCTAGGCTTTTCTTACCGTTGTTAAAGTGTTTTGCTGCTGGGAAGCCTCGAGCATCTCCATTGAGGGACATAAATAAAGGCAATAACTTGACCATTAGGAAGTTTCGCCTGGTGTGTCCACCCCAGAGCGCCCTGGCCCGCCTGTCAGGGAGTGCAGGGGCGGGAGAGAAGCCTCTCATGTGCTCAGTTTCTGGGTCAGGTACCTCTTATTCTCCAGGCTGACAATGGAATGGGGGATGGGCATAGACAATGTACCCCCACTCAAGATGGCATGGGAGGGGCGTGGGGCCAGCCATCCCCAGGAGGGAGCATAGTAAGCATGGTGAGGCAGGCTAGAGGGTGATGTCCCTGGGTGCTGCTCTCCGGGGCCCTCCTTCCTCCCCGAGCTGCACGTGGAGCCTAGAGATGGGCATATGGCTCAGAAGCCAGAGCTGGGGGTAGAGGCAGGCAGCGCACTCTCGTGGCTCTGGGTATGGGCTTCGGCACCAGGCCAGCGTGGGTGCAGTCCTGTTCCTGTGCACTGTCTGTGCAGGTCCCACCAACTTGATAAACCGTAGTCTCCGGGGTGTAGAATAGACAGTGATGCTCTCCACTCTCGGGAGCGAGCCTAGAGTCACCAGCTCTTGTAGGGGATGACATGCGTGCAGCCCTGGATTGTCCTATGCAGGCGTTTTGGGGTGAGGCCCAGCTAGCTGCCCATGGGTTCTCTCCATCTCCCACTCTAATGTGAGGAGGTGCCGGAACCCTGCTGGCAGGGGTGTGTGGGGGTGGGAATCTGACCTCAGGTCAAAGGTGAGACTGAGTAGTGGCTGGTGGCAGAGCTCCCCAGGAGGGAGTCCTGCTGTTCCAGAGTGGTGGAGGTCAGGGGTGGGGTGCTGGCCACAGTTAGAGGTGGGGGTGGGGTGACTGGAGGCCCAGAACCAAACTGAATTAATTGAACCCAACAGGCTTGGGTCAGAGAAGGCTCAGAGGGTACTTAGACTACTTCTCAGTTTTTATTTGACCGTGGAGGGCTTCCACTCCCACCCAGCCCAGGCTTCTGTCTTCTTTTCTTTAAAAATGGTGATGGCACATCTTCATTTATTAATTTGATGCTTAATAACACTTAAAAAAACCCTAGATTCCCATGAGAAATAATTCACACTCTGTGGACAGTTGTCAAGGCTTGCTGGATGTGCCCGAGCAGGCCTGAATCTATGCCAGCTCCCTGGGTATTTCCTGGGGCTAGGGAGCCTGGGAGCGGGGTGGGAGGATTCGGGGCTGCAAAGCTGAAAGGAAGCAGAAGGTGGGACACAGGAGGGGGAAGGTGAGGTGGTCACTAGGGTGCCGGGGGACCATCCCAGGATGCAGGCTGGAGAGCGAGGCCAGCCTGAACTGGATGACATCCTGGCATCTGTGAGTTCACTCCAGCTGAGAGCTTCACAGGAGCAAGAGCAGAAGAGGGCAAGGGGCAGAACGGGGCAAAGCAGGATGCAGGGCGGCTAAGGAGGTCCCCAGGAGGGGCAGGTGTCTCCCCACCAACCCTCCAGGGAAGCAGTAGGTTGGGGTTCTGTGTCTTCCTCCCTCCGCCCCCCACTCTCTGCTGAGGAGTTGGGGCCCTGGGTGGCCGTGGTAACCTGTCCAGGATCTGTGTCAGGATGCAGGCCAAGGTGAGCTGAGTGAGCTGAGGCCAGAACCGCTCTGACCTAGTGACCTTCCCAGCGGCCCCTTCATAGCAGGAGTGGTAATTGGGTTTTACACGGGGCCCTCTGGCACTGACCTAGTTGTCCCGGTTCCTGCCTTCCTCGGTCCCTCTGCGTTCGCCCCTGATGTTCTTTAAACCCCAGGCATTGTGCCTTCTCCTGTCTGGCTCTCATTCTCCCCTCTGGTTCCACTGGGCAAAGTCAGGCTGCAGCTGGGATTTGGGGTGTCTGTCACGGCCTGTGCTTCTCAAGGGCACCCCACTCTGGGCCCACCTCTGGGAATGAGACAAGTGAGGCTCTGGGCCTGCACGCTGGACAGCTGAGCAGAAGGTGGTGGCCTGAGTGTCACCCCATTTGGGGCCTCTTCTCTGACAATGGGTCCCCATGCGTGTGAGGAAGGACGGAAGGGTTGGGGACCAGTTCCTCACCTGGAAGTGGCATCAATAATGCAAAGTGCACAGGCTCAACTGAAATAACCTGTGTCGGGCACAAGGCCTGGCATCTGTCTCCATTTCTCTTCCTCTGTCATCACTCCCTCACCCACAGAATGGAGGTCTTGACATCCCAGTGAGAGCCCTGTGCCCCCAGGGACCATGTGTCCACTACCAGACACTGACCGTCTGCAGTGGTGCTGGGGTAGCATAGATGCGAGCGCCTTCTGCGACTAGAACACCTCTTGGGGGGAATGTTCTTGGGTTCCCCATTCACAGATGAGAGCACTGAGGCTCTGAATGACAAAGGGACTGGCCCGGGATCAAGAGTTGGTCCTGGTGGACTCAGGATTCCAGCTCGGTGACCCACCCCCAGCCCCTGCACGTCACCCCTGCTCCAGATGTTCAGCAACTCTGGAGAGATCTGGGGGAATGGAGGGCCAGAAGCTCATCCTGCAGTGGATCACCACCCTGGCACACTCACCAGCCCCATGCGTTGCCAAGCACATCCTGGTCTGGGTTCTGGCAGGCTGCGCTTGTTTTTCGAGACTCATCGGCATGGGGCTGCCGGGAAAGCAGGCACCTGTCTCTAATGGGGATGTTTACCCAGCTCTGCACATTGAGGGGGCATGTTCCTCGATTCCTACAGGGCCAAACCCCTTAAGAGGGAGCCTTGAAAGAGTTGGCTCCGAGTGCAGATGGCTTTGGGTTCAAAACGGGGCCAAAGCTTTCACCAGCTCCTGCGAAGAGTTCCCTAAACGTGGAGGTTTGACTGAAATCAGGCAGGAGACGTCAGCTGCCCTCAACTCCACCCCCTGGAATTCCCCCATCGCCCTCCCCCAGACTTCCCTCCTCTGATTCCAGATTCACCCCTGCCTGGTCCCCCAGCTCCTACAAGCTGCCAAGCATGAAGCCTGCCCTCCGAGGCTGGATGAAAAATACAACTGAAATCACCCCTAGTTAAAAATAGATACTCTTCTTAATAAATATTTTACATGCTGTCTTTAGGATATACAGATCCCCGTCTGAAGAGTTAAAGCAAACCCTGTTATCGAACCCAAAGACTAAAGGCAAGGCTTGGCCTTGGCAGGGTCCAGCATCCCTACAGCCACGGTTGCTGACTGTGATCCACCCCTTCAGTGACGTCCGCTGAAAATAACCCATTCCAGTAAGGACAGAATGTCTGGCCAGGAGCAGCCTGGGAATTCTTGGATGGGCTAGTCACTTATGAATTTTATGGGGGCAAACCAGTTATCTGACACCCCTGGTTAGTGAGGCTCGAAGTTCAGAAAAGTCAAAAGCAAGTTCTCATGTTCCAGCTGTACAGAAAGACTCCCCTCGGTGAGCAGAAGCTGGGGGGGCTTCTGGGGGCAGCCTCAGGGAGGAAGAGAAAATTCCAGGTGGGGAGGAGGAAGTAGTTTAAAGCGCTGGCCCATTTCAGAAAACTTTGCAAATGCAGTACAACCTTGAAGGTCTGCATTAATTAGGACACAGCATGATCTAGATACAGGGAATGGATCTGAATAATCTGCTGAAACAGGTTCCAATCTTGACCGCTCCTCCCCCCATGAGCTTCCCATGGGAGACTTCTGAAGAGTTAAAGCAAACCCTGTTATCGAACCCAAAGACTAAAGGCAAGGCTTGGCCTTGGCAGGGTCCAGCATCCCTACAGCCACGGTTGCTGACTGTGATCCACCCCTTCAGTGACGTCCGCTGAAAATAACCCATTCCAGTAAGGACAGAATGTCTGGCCAGGAGCAGCCTGGGAATTCTTGGATGGGCTAGTCACTTATGAATTTTATGGGGGCAAACCAGTTATCTGACACCCCTGGTTAGTGAGGCTCGAAGTTCAGAAAAGTCAAAAGCAAGTTCTCATGTTCCAGCTGTACAGAAAGACTCCCCTCGGTGAGCAGAAGCTGGGGGGGCTTCTGGGGGCAGCCTCAGGGAGGAAGAGAAAATTCCAGGTGGGGAGGAGGAAGTAGTTTAAAGCGCTGGCCCATTTCAGAAAACTTTGCAAATGCAGTACAACCTTGAAGGTCTGCATTAATTAGGACACAGCATGATCTAGATACAGGGAATGGATCTGAATAATCTGCTGAAACAGGTTCCAATCTTGACCGCCTCCTCCCCCCATGAGCTTCCCATGGGAGACAGGGGCTGGCAGGAAATGCTGGGGTCTGCCCTGCTCGGACATGACTGAGCGACTTCACTTTCACTTTTCATTTTCATGAGTTGGAGAAGGAAATGGCAACCCACTCCAGTGTTCTTGCCTGGAGAATCCCAGGGACAGGGGAGCCTGGGGGGCTGCCCTCTATGGGGTCGCACAGAGTTGGACATGACTGAAGCGACTTAGCAGCAGCAGCAGCAGCAGCCCCGCATGCACACCACTTCAAAGTAACCCCTACTCTGCAGGCCCCTAGAGAATGGTTGATGTCCTTGTTCAACAGGGCCGGAGACTGGATATTGAAGGGGCAGAATATGCTGGAGCTGGCTCACATGAACCAAATGGGTTTGGGGCCCATGTCTCAGTGTTGGTCTCTCTCCCTGGACTGGCAGCTCCTTACCCCATCTGGTTTACTTGGACTGAGCACCGAGGCCCTTCCCTGTGAGGCCTCCCTGCCCTGAGGATGGACCTCTCTCCCTCGTGCCCAGCTTGCTTTGAGGAGATTTTAGTTTAGCACTTAGCACCCTGATGAATGGGTAGATGGATGGATGGATTGATGACTAGTAGAAGGGTGGCTGGCTAAATAGGTGGATGGCTGGATGAATGGCAGGTGACTGAGCGGTGGATGGTTGGATGGCTGGATGAATGGATAAATGAGTGGTTTGATGGTTTGTTATTGTTGTTCAGTCACTCAGTCATGTCCGACTCTACAACCCCATGGACTGCAGCACACCAGGCTTCCCTGCCCTTCACTATCTCCTGGAGTTTACTCAAACTCATGTCCATCGAGTTGGTGATGCCGTCCAACCATCTTGTCCTCTGTTGTTCCCTTCTCCTCCTGTCTTCAATCTTTCCCAGCATCCAGGTCTTTTCTAATGAGTTGGCTCTTTGCATCAAGTGGCCACAGTACTGGCACTTCAGCTTCAGCATCAGTCCTTCCAGTGAATATTCAGGGTTGATTTCCTTTAGGATTGACTGGTTTAATGGATGGATGGATGGAAAGATGGATGGGTACATAGATAGGTGGATGGTTGGACAGATGGACACATAGATAGGTGGATAGGTGTGTGGATGGATGGGTGGAGGATGAGTGGATGGATGCATGAATAGGCGGATGGATAGATGGATGGGTGGATGGATGAGGGTATGTGTGCATGGATGCTGGATGGGTTTATAAATAGATGCATGACTGGGAAAAGCTATCTTATATCAAAGGGGATTCATATTCAAAAGCCACCTTATATCAAAGATTTCCAGGGGGAATTGACCACAGAATAAACATTACTCCAGGGTTGACCATATAGCTGGTGATGTACTTTAATTCTTCTCTACTTCTATTGCTTTCTATCCTTTTCTTCCCAGTTCCTGGATTATTGGCTGGAAAGGCAGGGCTTGGGGAGCAAGGAGGGATGGGGTAGCTCAGATCTGCAGAGGACAGACAGAGCTCAAGGACCTGATGCTAGGCTCTCCCACGTGGCCCACCTGGAGACCTTGAGAAAAGGGGCTGCCCCTCCACTGTCAGTGAGCCAGGGCACTTTAGGACAGATTTCCCTTGAACATAGCAGACTGGAATATCGGGCAATCAGAACTCAGCACCACCTGGGCTCATGTTGGGTGGAGCTTTGTGGGGGATAAAAAAAAGTTAAAAAATCCAATTATTTCAATAGAAATAATTTTTTTAAAAAATCCATGCCACTGTGTCTATACTTGTTTTGCTTTTTTTTTTTTAATTTTGGAAGGTACAGGAGAAGAAAGTCATGAAATCTTTTCATTTCTCTGTGATTGAGCAAACTCTTAAAATATTAAACTGTTGCTTAATAATTGATTAAAACTAATCTCAGCGGGAGCCAACCACCCATTTGGCAGAACCTCTTTAAACTTTTAGGGGCTTTTAACTCCCCCTGGCCACCTAACCTTTCTCTTGTCTGATTCATTCAGGTTTCAGCAATGGCTTGCCTCTTGTGGATTATGATGTCACGATGCCTCTATCGAGCTGTGGGATGGCTGACTGAGGCTGGATTCAAAAAAAATAAAAAATAAAAATAAAGTCCTAGAAATGCTGTGTCTAAAGAGGCAAGGGGGAGGGAGGATGTCAGAAATAATGGTACTGTGGATTTCCAAGACACAGAAGTAGAATCAGAGGTAAGGCTGTGTGGCCTTCAGAGCTACTTAAGTTGTCTGTGACTTAAGTTTTTCTGCAGAACAACAATTATGCTGACCTCTCTGTTTTTCATGGGGACACTAAAAGTGTTGAGTAGAATGCTTTAGGACGTGGACTCATCAGACTGTCCTGATCCAAGCCTTCCCCAGTGGTTACTTCATATGTGACCCTGAATGAATTTCTTAGCTTCTTTGTGCCTCAGTTTCCTCAGATGTAGAATGGGGGTACATATGATTCGGTGGCTGGTGAACCCTGGTGGTTCGGTGGCTGCAACTCCGCACTCCGAATGCAGCGGGACCAGGTTTGATTCCTGGCCAGGGAACTAGATCCTACATGCAGGAACTAAGAGTCTGAACGCCACAACAAAAGATCCCACTTCCCGAAATGAAAATCCAAGCCCCTGTGTGCTGCAACTAAAACCTCGTGCAGCCAAATACATAAATAAATATTAAGAAAAGTGGGGGTAAGCATAGAAATGCCCTCCTGAGTGGATTAGGTAAGACAGTCTTAGCATTTGCCAGGGCTGAGAAAGAGCTCCACTGTGTTCACTATGCTGATTTTAAAACAAATACTTTGAATTCTGAAAGAGAAAGGGCCCTTATGAGAACAGCCAAAGTCCACCAAACTAGGCACAGTCTGATATGTGCACACCCATGTTCATGGCAGCATTATTCAGAACAGCCAGAAGGGAGAAGCAACCCAAGTGTCCCTCAGTGGAGGAACGGATAAACAAAATATGGTGCGGCCACACACAGAATATTATTCAGTCTTAACAGTGAAGGAAATTCTAACTATGCTACAATGTAGATAACCTTAAAGACATTATGCTAAATGAAATAAGCCGGACCCAAGAGGACAAATACCCTATGATTCTCCTTGTATGAGGTTCCTAGGGTAGCCAGATTCATAGAGACACAGTAGAATAGTGGATGCCTGGGGCTGGGGAAGGGGCAGTGGGGAGTCAGTGTTTAATGGGGACAGAGTTTCAGCATGGGAAGATGAAGGTCTGGAGATGGATGGTGGTGATGTGAATGTACTTAATGCCACTGAACTGTACACTTTAAATGGTTAATATGGTCAATTTCACGTTATGTGAATTTTACTGCAATGAAAAGTAACAACTAAAAACATCACTAAGCACTCTGGCCTCCCACCCTGAGTGTGTCACCCCTAGCTGGGACCAGGTTCATTTACTGTCTGTGGATGGTGCTCATATATGCATGGGTGGGGCAGGGTCCTCTCTTGAGAGCTTGACAGGGACCACCCCCTCCCCCACCTCTGGATCGTCTACAAATGAGGTGAGAGAAGCTTCAGGGCCCCACAGCTGGATGAGCCAACCTCACCTTTCTGTGTGGTTGTTGGGAGTAGAAATGAATCTGTCTCTTTGGAAGGGGCTCCTTGGGAGGGTGGAGCCCTCAAAGACGTGGCCAGGCTGGAGCCTCCGAGGAGTAGAGGTGGAGTTTGAACCCTGCCTGGTCCTAACTTAGCCTCGTGCTCATTCTCTTGGTCCAGCCAGGCTTGGTAGCATCGTCACTTGATGGTGGAATTCAATACAGGAGGATAGACACAGGGCCTGGACCCCACCCCTGAGAATCCCCTGTCACCGGAGAACACAGGCAACAATGATGACAGTGCTTTTAGAGATGCTGTTAACAATAATATGAATTCCTGCTGCCTTCCTAGAATTTAGGGCTTAGAAACTACTTTCACATGGTTGATTTGTTTTTTATTTCCTGCAGTCTGCCTGCCCCATCCCTCTCTACAGACTTCTTCTATTTTATCTTTTTTTTTTTTTAAATTTCATCACCTCCACTAGCTTTGTTCCTAGTGATGTTTTCTAAGGCCCACTTAACTTACATTCCAGGATGTCTGGCTCTAGATGAGTGATCACATCATCGTGATTATTTTGGTCATGAAGATCTGTTTTGTTCTTCTGTGTATTCTTGCCACCTCTTCTTAGTATCTTCTGCTTCTATTAGATCCATACCATTTCTGTCCTTTATCAAGTCCATCTATGCATGTAATGTTCTTTTGGTATCTCTAATTTTCTTGAAGAGATCTATAGTCTTTCCCATTCTGTTGTTTTCCTCTATTTTGCATTCAGATGGTTATATCTTTCCTTCTCTCCTTTGCTTTTCACTTTTCTTCTTTTCACAGCTGTTTGTAAGACCTCCTCAGACAGCCATTTTGCTTTTTTTGCATTTCTTTTCATGGGGATGGTCTTGATCCCTGTCTCCTGCACAATGTCATGAACCTGTTTATTTGTAAGGCCTCCCCAGACAGCCATTTTGCTTTTTTGCATTTCTTTTCCATGGGGATGGTCTTGATCCCTGTCTCCTGTACAATGTCACAAACCTCTGTCCATAGTTCATCAGGCACTCTATCTATCAGATCTAGTCCCTTAAATCTATTTCTCACTTCCACTGTATAATCATAAGGGATTTGATTTAGGTCATACCTGAATGGTCTAGTGGTTTTCCCTACTTTCTTCAATTTAAGTCTGAATTTGGCAATAAGGAGTCCATGATCTGAGCCACAGTAGAAAATAACATTTCTAAGACAAAATTCTGATTCCTGTTGGGTAGTTAGTTTCACATTCCCTCTTGGTTCTTCCTTGCTTTGGTTTTAGCCCCCTTTTGGCTTAAGTTCTCTGCAGAATTTCCTCAAGCAGGCTTGCATTTCTGTGGTACCTACTAAGAAGAGTTTGGAATTTTTTAGATTCCGTCTTTTGATGGCCGTGCCTTTTCTTCTTCTTTTGGGCGATTTTTAAATGAATCATTCTGTCTACCTGCCTCTGTCCAACAACAAGCAGAAACATGTGAATCACACTGCTGTTGGAAAATTGGTGAATCATTGCCTTCCTTTGCGGTGATAATTACGCAAAGTAGAAGTATTCCTTTTTGCGTAGAGGCAGAAGCAGTGTCATTTTCCTGCAGCAGTGAGTTTGGAGTAGAGGTGAACATCATTCTTCTTCTATTTACATCTTTAATGAGCCGCAATTAAAAGTAGTGAGTTGGCGTGGCGGAGCGATTGTGTTATTTTCAGATTTCTATTCTAGCCGCCACTGCTGATCTCAGCGACACTCCACGGGCACCCTGGAGCTCTGAGAGCCTGAACAAAGAAAGCCCGGAAGGGGCTAATCTACTTCCTGAAAGTTAATGGAACAGGAATGACCTTCTGCTGGCCTAAGGGGGACATTTGCCTCAAATCCCAGAAGCCTGTGATTCTCGAATCTTCTTTCAGGGTACATGTTTTCTTATGGTGAAAAAGAGCTCTATGGATTGACTTCATGTTGAGGTGCTCAAAGTTTTCTTCTGTTCTCATTTTCTCCAGCCATAAATAAGATGCCATGGAGGACTCTCCCTGCCCTGGGTTCCCAGTGCGGGGTGGTGGCTGGATGTTGTATATAGTCCTTTCCCCAGCTTCACCTGAGCCCCAGCCTAAGCTCGTTGATTTCAGAGGTGCTGTTTTGACCCACGTCGTCCACATTTAATTGTAATCACTGTATTTAGCTACACGGTGACTCTGGTCCAAGATGCTCTCTTAGGTACCTTTAGGTGGGTTTCCAGACAGGAGGCATGGCTGCCTAATCCATTACTGTGGACAGCAGGTTTTCCTGCCACAGTAGTAAAGCTGCATACTGGAATTCACTTAGCAGCTTGTCTAAAACACACTGTGTAAACATTTTTCCCGTGGCCACCTGAACTCAGCAAAAATGTGTGCTAAAGTATTTACGATACACTTGATGCTGAAGAGGGCTGTAGTGAACTATGTAGATCTTGGCCTCTGACAGGCATCCCTGCCCCTCTCCACCGCCCCGAGTTGCTCAAATACACGTGAGTGTGTTATAGACCAGGCACAGTTGTCTGCAAGCTAATGCCACTTCAACTTCATAGCCTCTGACTTGTACAGACCCCTTCTAAGGCCCAGTGTCAAATTTTATGCAGATAATTTTGTGAACTCATTGTTTAAAGACCCACTCCTGTCCCTATTCACCCCTCTGTCCCTTATCTAACTTTATCAACTTCAGACCCCAAACACCAGATCCACTTCTGATTAAGAATATGTATGCTGCTGCTGCTGCTGCTAAGTCGCTTCAGTCGTGTCTGACTCTGTGCGACCCCATAGATTGCAGCCTAGCAGGCTCCCCCGTCCCTGGGATTCTCCAGGCAAGAACACTGGAGTGGGTTGCCACTTCCTTCTCCAATGCATGGAAGTGAAAAGTGAAAGTGAAGAAGCCGCTCAGTCATGTCCGACTCTTAGCGACCCCATGGACTGCAGCCTACCAGGCTCCTCCGGCCATAGGATTTTCCAGGCAAGAGTACCGGAGTGGGGTGCCATTGCCTTCTCCAAGGAATATGTATACATGTGCCTATCTGTGTACGTGTGATCAGTTGTATCTGACTCTTTGCTATCCCATAAACTGTAGCCAGCCAGGCTTATCTGTCCATGGAACTTTCCAGACAAGAATACTGGAGTTGGTTGCCATTTCCTCTTCCAAGGGATCTTCCTGACCCAGCAAGATCAAACCCACATCTCCCGCAATGGCAGGTGGATCCTTTACCAGTGATCCACCTGGGAGGCCCAAAGTTCTGTGTGCATGCATGTGCCTGTGTATATATTAATTAAATAGATTCATTTCTCCTTCACACTAGTATATGAAATTATCCTGAATCTGCCAGGCCACACAGTGGGACAGTGAAGAGGCTGGGCATAGCCTGTAGTGTCTTCACCAGTTGTTTCCAAGGAAATTTATATCTTGGGCACTTAGCAAATAATAATGCATTTAACTGATAGGAACTGTTTCCTAAGTTTCCCAAACGGATGACTAACAGTTATGATTCACATATTCCTGGGAATCTCCCTCCCCCCGGCTTGCCGTTTGCCTGGAGCATGTACAGTATCTCAGAGTTTCTTAGGAGTTTAGTAAAACTGAACTATATACCTTCTTCTCTTATCCCCAAGCCACATAAAGAAAAATTAATTTAATGGCTATTTTGCAAAATATTTTTTTTCCTAGCTTGACATGGTTAGTTGAAGGTAAATTATTCTCCCTGCTAAGCAGTTTCTTGTTCCAGGTAACTTTGATTTGAGAAGCAGCTGTTGATTTCTAGTGTGCTAAATTCGTTTCTTTCTTTGAGTTCTTTTATTGTTCCCAGTCTGTTTTTAGGAGTAAAAAAGCTAATTTAGTTTAGATTA
This sequence comes from Madoqua kirkii, assembly GCA_006408675.1. Classification (NCBI taxonomy): domain Eukaryota; kingdom Metazoa; phylum Chordata; class Mammalia; order Artiodactyla; family Bovidae; genus Madoqua; species Madoqua kirkii. The sequence goes on along the minus strand of SJYC01140038.1, from coordinate 6,081 downwards.
TTTTTTTGAATGCCTCTGGCATTCAAAGTATGACATTTCCTGCTGAACTAGCATTGTGATGGCCTGAGAGAAAAAGACCCCCAACAAAATATAACCCATTTGAAAAAAAAAAAAGAAGAATTAAGTATTGTGTTGGCCAAAAAAATTGTTTGGATTTTTTTAATGGAGAAACCCAAATGAACATTTTGGCCAACCCAAACCTGTCTGTAAAAAAGGTTTTAAATCAGTTCATGATATTATTGATTAGCCATTTAAGTTGCTTATTAGTCAGAAACCTTAGGGAGATGTGATGTCATGGACTGCTACGAGTGAACGGCAGTTGGTGTGAGCAGAGTTTCCCTATGTGTGGTGCAGAGCAGAGTGACCGTGGAGTAGAAACAGCCAAGTATATTCAGTCCTCCCAGAGTGAGGAGGCCTGTTTCAGTGGCCTGCTTGACAACACAGTTTATCTTCATGACTTAGCAATCTCTGAGTCTGGGAAGGGCTAGGAATGGAAGCAGTGAGCAGGCAGGGTGCTGCAGAGTTGGAAACTAGGTTGCTTTGGGAGGAGGGGACTGGTCACACAGTCCAAGTCTTGGTTCCTGCTCAGTTCTTGCCCCTACTTTTGTGACCTTTGGAAAATGACTCACCTCTCCACAACGGTCTCCTCCTCTATAGGGAGGAGGTCAGTAGGAGCCTGGATAGTTCTGGGAGGTTGCCTTGGCCTGGGACAGTCTGTATCTGGAGATTAAGAGAGACATGAGACTTCGCAGAGGAAGTCTCTGTGAAGCAGGTGGAAGTGAAGCAGGTGGCAGGCAGGCAGAGATGAAGAGGGCGGAGTAGCACATGGGGTGGAAATATTCTCCGTGTAAATTCAGGTGGATGTCTCTCTCCACAGGCAGGAGAACTGAATACTGTTGGGGTTGAGACCTGGGCTAACGTACTTAACCTGGAAGACACCTTTCAAGGAACTGTATTTCTATTGCGCAGGAGGTGCTCCTTTCCCTTTCCTCAGCACAAGAGGCTGAGCTTTGTCCCTGTGCGCGGTGCTGGGCTCGCTTCCGTGCCTCCTTCTCACTTTTTCTTCAGGATGCTTCTGGAGATGTTTGGGGGCCCTCGTAGATCTTTTTTCTTATTCCAAAGCCTTCTTACAATTCCTTTCTCGGAAGATTCAGGAGTATTTATTTATCTTACCACTGTCCTCCTTAAATAGTCAGATACTATTATACTTGTTTTGCCCAAACTCACACATGGGAATGAGCTTTTGTAATCAGCAGTGTAGGTTGAGTCTGAAATACCTGAATTCTTGCCAAGCTGCTGCTTAGTTGTTCAGTTAACACTTACTGAACTTCTGTCACGTCCTCAGTTTCTGGGCTGTGTGTAAGAAGAGCTCCTTTTCTCAAGAGTTTAGTAATCAAGTGGTGGAAACCAATGCAAATGGGCACACGAGTGAGAGAGTAACAGTGATAACAGTCTCGGTGTTGAAAGCATAGACACTTTCTGAGTGCCTACCACGCACCCAAAGTACCGTGCTAAGCACGTTGCATGCTCTAAGTGTGTATGTCTGCATACACACACACATTAAAGGTAAATGTTTAATTCTCACAACGACTCTCTGACATAGGTATTGCTGTTATCTGCCTTCTGCTGGTGAAAAGACTATGGCCGGGAAAGAAGAAGAAAATGGCCCAAAGTTATAGATTAAGCATGAGTTGGATGACTGTGTTTTTGTGTGTTTATAATTGTATTGATTGACTTCTTTTGGCTGTGCCGGCTCTTCATTGCTGAGCAGTCTTTCTCTAGTTGTGGCTGTTCTCTCGTTGCGGTGTGCACACTTCTCCTTGCAGTGACTTCTCTTGTTGCAGAGCATGGGCTGTAGAGCACACGGGCTCAATAGTTGTGGTATGTGGGCTTAGCTGCCCTGCGGCATGTGGTATCTTAGTTCCTGGACTAGGCACCAACCCACGTCCCCTGCATTGGCAAGTGGATTCTTAACCAGTGGACCACCAGGGAAGTCCCTGGATTAATGTTTTCGCTATAGAAACATCTATGTCAGTGGGAAGTAAGAGCTAAGTCTATTGCTTGTGTGGATGTGAGAGCTAGAGAGGGTTCGTTTAGATGGGATTAAGGGAGAGGGTGGTTTAAACTGTGTTTGGGCTTCCCTGGTGGCTCTGACAGTAAAGCGTCTGCCTGCGGTGCGAGAGACCCAGGTTCAATTCCTGGGTCGGGAAGATCCCCTGGAGAAGGAAATGGCAATCCACTCCAGCACTCTTGCCTGGAAAATCCCATGGACGGAGGAGCCTGGAAGGCTGCAATCCATGGGGTCGCTGAGGGTCAGACACGACTGAGTGACTTCACTTCACTTTTATAGGAGGAAAGAGTCCTGATGGCGTGATGTGGAGGACAAAGGGGCATTTGATGCTGGAGATGATTGCTTGTGAGGATCGGAGATCCAGAAGCTGGACAACAAATAGGTGTGTTTAGTTGGCGTGAAGGGCCTCCCTTCCTATGCTGACAGCTGGGTGATCCGAATTCAGTGAGCAAAGAGTTACTCTGTGGGCTGTGGTGCAGGCACTGCCGGAATTAGTAGCAGGTCAGCACCTTATGAAGTCTCTCCAGGGTGTAAAGATGCGTTTTTCTGGAGATGATTGCTTGTGAGGATGGGAGATCCAGAAGCTGGACAACAAATAGGTGTGTTTAGTTGGCGTGAAGGGCCTCCCTTCCTATGCTGACAGCTGGGGATCCGAATTCAGTGAGCAAAGAGTTACTCTGTGGGCTGTGGTGCAGGCACTGCCGGAATTAGTAGCAGGTCAGCACCTTATGAAGTCTCTCCAGGGTGTAAAGATGCGTTTTCAACAGAAATGTGTTAGGTCTGCAAAGCAAATCAAGTGCAAGCCTTAATGTCCTGCCCTTAGGAGATTTCTCCCTGGGTTCTCTCCACCAGTTGACATGAGCTTCACACTCTAGCTTTGAGCTGTCACCATCTTCTCTTCAATTTCCATTAATTAGCTTCGAGTCTTAGGTCTGTAATCACTTGGAGCTGTTTAGGATCCTTGCTCCAGCCCCTCCTGGACAGCGGGAGGTATCTGCCTTTTCTGACATATCTGTCTTGCCCTAGCAGCCGCTGTGACACACTCTGGCCAGGCAGGTGCCTCTGGGGGAGGGGTGTGTAGCAGCATCTGTGGGCAAACTCAGGACACAACGGCGGCCCCTTAAGGGCTCCAGATGGTTGGCATTGGGTAAGAGATTTAAACTTGGGCAAGACCTGGAAGCAAACGGGCGACCTGGATTTGTGGGTGCTTGGGGAAAAAGATAAAACGAGCAACTGTAGCTGTAGTAGGTCATGTTTGTTTCCCAGGTTTGTCCCTCCTAAACTGGAAAAAGGGAAAAAAAAAAAGCAGTGGAAGGAATTTCCCTAGGCTTGTCAATGGCTGGTTTGTTTGTCTAATTAATTAATGAACTAATTACTTTGCTTATAATCCTCCTTGTTTGGAAAAGATTTATGGCTGTGCCTTAAATCTCTTAAATCTATCAAACAAGAAAATCTTATGAAGTAGCCAGGTTAGCGTGCTATCTGTGCCTCTTTTCAAGTGTGTCTTCATAACAAAAACGTTTAATAAGAAATTCAGTATCAGTGTGCGTGCTTGCTAAATAGCTTCAACTGTGTCTGACTCTTGTGCCCCATGGACTGTAGCCCACAAGCCTCCTCTGTCCATGGGATTCTCCAGGCAGGAATACTGGAGTGGGTTGTCATGCCCTCCTCCAGGGGATCTTCCTGACCCAGGGATCGAATCCAGGTGTCTTGCATTGGCAGGTGGATTCTTTACCACTAGCGCCACCTGGGAAGAAATTCTAAAAATGAGTGTCCTGCAATGGCACCCCACTCCAGTGCTCTTGCCTGGAAAATCCCACGGATGGAGGAACCTGAAAGGCTGCAGTCCATGGGGTCCCTAGGAGTTGGACACGACTGAACGACTTCACTTTCACTTTCATGCATTGGAGAAGGAAATGGCAACCCACTCCAGTATTCTTGCCTGGAGAATCCCAGGGACTGGGGAGCCTGGTGGGCTGTTGAATATGGGGTCACACAGAGTCAGACACGACTGAAGTGACTTAGCAGCAGCATGTATTGGCAGTTCTCATCTATTTTCCATTTCAAAAAAATATGCTTTCCTTTTAAACTTCAGATTGTCTAGCAGTTTCACTTTTCTGGTTTCTGTTGAGGCTGGTGTTTGTGAAACTGTAGTGCTGACATGGTAACTCTTGGGTTTTGTATTCCTGAAAGCCCCTCTTGCCTTTTGGAGCACTGTGAATGGGACCCTTACTGCCTCCTCCACCCCCCGCTACCCAGGTTTTATTATCTGCTCTTGCTGCGTTTTGTTGCTTGGCTTCTTGGAAGCTTAAGCAGTTCTGGGTCATTGACAAAAATCTTGCCTGTAGGAATTCAGCTCAGAAGAAATTCAAGAGAGCAAAGACTCAGTGTCTTCCCCCTAATCTCATGGGAATAAGCGTGTAAACTAGCATTTACCTTCTGCCTTTTCAGGCATGTTGCCACATGTGTCCTTCTCACAGCCATCTGTGTGGAGCAGATCTTGCTGGCCACGCTCACTAGGTGACGAGACACTCACTCCCTCTCTCGCTGTCCCAGGGTGCTTCCAGCCTGCAGGGCACAGGCCAGGGGCTGGGCCTTCCTTAAGGAGACATTGAGGGGGCCCAGGTGAATGAGGCAAATCTTCTCCTTGTCGAAGACTTCCCTGGTGGCTCAGATGGTAAAGAATCTGCATGCAGTGCAGGAGACCCGGTTTGATCCCTGGGTTGGGAAGGTCCCCTGGAGAAGGAAATGGCAACCCACACCAGTCTTCATGCCTGGGAAATCCCATGGATGGAGGAGTCTGGCAGGCTACAGTCCATGGGGTTGCACAGAGTCGGACACGACTGAGCAGCCAACTCTTACTTATTCCTTTTCGACCAAAGAAAACAGAAGAGGAAGGAACTTTATCCTCTGCTGGTGCAACGCTAGGAGCATGACCTACAACCTCTATTTAAACTCGAACCCCCGCCCCGCCCCAGGAGGTGAGCCTTACTGCTTTTGTTTCACATGATAGAAGACCATTCATCACTTTAGTCGATTCAGTCGTGTCCGACTCTTTGCGGGACTGCAGCCCACCATGCTCCTCTGTCCATGGGATTCTCCAGGTAAGAATACTGGAGTGGGTTGCCATGCCCTCCTCCAGGGGATCTTCCCAACCCAGGGCTCAAACCCGTGTCTCTTATGTCTGCTGCATTGACGGGCGAGTTCTTTACAGCTACAGACACCTGAGAAGACCAGGGTTAGGGAATAAGATTCATAGCTGCCCCCCTGAGAGAGAGAATAAGGACTCAAAACCAGCGCTGTCTGAAGGTAAACTCACACTCTTCTTTCAAGCATTAGAGCTTCTCCTCTCTTCCTCTTTCCTTCTGATGTCCTGTGTGCTTAGTCATGTCAGCCTGCAACCCCATGGACCATATAGCCCACCAGGCTCCTCTGTCCATGGAATTCTCCAGGAAGGAATACTAGACCAGGGTTAGGGAATAAGATTCATAGCTGCCCCCCTGAGAGAGAGAATAAGGACTCAAAACCAGCGCTGTCTGAAGGTAAACTCACACTCTTCTTTCAAGCATTAGAGCTTCTCCTCTCTTCCTCTTTCCTTCTGATGTCCTGTGTGCTTAGTCATGTCAGCCTGCAACCCCATGGACCATATAGCCCACCAGGCTCCTCTGTCCATGGAATTCTCCAGGAAGGAATACTGGAGTGGGTTTCCACTAGTTTTTAGTTATTTGATGGAGAACTGAAGAATTGTTGAGCAGATAGATAGGGAAAATAAGGTAGCTGAAATGAAACTGTTGTTGCTGACCTTTCTAACGCAAGTCTGTGGCTGAGAAGACAGGTTTACAGTCAATCACCTTGGGATTTCAGAGCACTGATTTTAATCATCATAATATAATTGAGAACTAAGGAAAGGAGTAAGTAATGCTAAAATTCTCCAAGCCAGGCTCCAACAACACGTGAACCGTGAACTTCCAGATGTTCAAGCTGGTTTTAGAAAAGGTAGAGGAACCAGA
>SJYC01140037.1:0-17043 GCA_006408675.1 Madoqua kirkii | reverse complement strand
GAGGATATTCTAAATAATATTGATAAAATCATGTTGAAAGTAAAAGTGAAGTCGCTCAGTCATGTCCGACTCTATGCGACCTCATGGACTGTAGCCCACCAGAGTCCTCTGTCCATGGGATTCTCCAGGCAAGAATACTGGAGTGGGTTTAAAATCGCGTTAGAAATTTAAAGTTTTCACCAAAGAGTACCTGATTCAGATTATTTCTCTCAGCCTTCAGTTTCATTTCTACTGCTTGGAGAGTGAGTTCTAGGTGCTGTTTCACTTCAGCTTCTTTACTATAGTGGTCTTCTTTTCTTCTTAAATGCTCCTTCATTTTTCATATAACATCTCAGCATTTCTTCTATTCTCTTCTTGCTTTAAGGTGAATCTGCAAAATTTAAACCTCTTCTTAGAAACTCACGAGATTATTCACTGCTGCAATAACTTTCGTTCCCTCTTCACAGTGTTTAAAATAGTAAACCTGGGGGGGGGGGGAATACAATGTAAAACACTTAATTATGGTCACTGCTTTCAGACAGAGGGTTAAGAATAAAGCTGCAGAAAAGTTTTGTTTCAATTTATCTTGAGAAAAATGGCTACTTCATAAATCTGCGGGTGGGAATGTAAAGTCATATCAACTTTCCTAAGAATAAGTTAGAAATATAGATCACAGACCTTTTTTAAGTTCTCATACTTTGACCAAATTATATGATATTATTAAAGAAAATGTATTTAAAATAATTAGAAAGGTAGAAATGCATGTATAGAAAAGATGTTTCTTGCAGTATTAAACAGAATACAGAAAAGTGAAAAACAACTGAAAGTCAACTTGGTAAATATTTAATGGGGTTTCCATTATGGCAGACTTCTGTATGGTCATGAAAATGATGCTTTCGAAAAATATACATTAAGGTATTAGAAGCATTCACTGTTAAGAACCTGCTATATTATTTCCATGAATTTCACACTCCACAATTCTAGTAGCACTTTCTCCTCTGTAAAATCCTAGAGGGTAAGTGAGTCCTTATAACACGTCTACGTGTCTGCAGTATAGAAGGAAACAATAGCTCAAATATTTTTTTTAAAGTGAGGTGTACAGTACCTCAAGCTGTCGCGCTCTCGTTCCCATTCCACTTTCTGATGCTCTAACTGTGATTTCACTCCTTTGGTTTCTGACAGCTCTTTCTGTAGCCCACGAACCTTACTTTTCATTCTGTAAAATGAATGAAGTAGTTCACAGTGACTTCTTTGGCTTCTTTGAAAATCTAATCTTTCATGAAACAGAATTGTATCTTGAATTTTCAACAAGCTAACAGAATCTGCATGATGAAGAAAACAAAGATAGAAACAAATAAACAAAAAATTAGTATTGCCCCACTATTTACCAAAAACAGTAATAACATTAAAAAAAGGTTCAAGGTTTTCTTTAAGGCCCCTAAACTGGCACTCTCTAGCATTTTATGGCACCCAAAGAAATGATATGATTCTGGAACGCTGAATGTTATATATTACCAAATGAATTCATCAGATTAATCAGATAAATTACAAGCGTGACTTTGGCACAGTAACTCAATGCCTTAGTTGGGGGTAGGGCTTATCTCCTTTTTTTTTTTTAAACAGGAGAATACATACAGTTTTTTTGTTTCTTTTTTTAGTCTGTCTGTTCAAACTTGGTCAAAGCACCTCTTACACAAAAGAGCAAACAAATAATTTAAAAAACCTTATTACTAAAGAAAGAAAAATCTCACAGCATCTCAGAACTCAGTCTTCTCCTTTGTAGATAAACACTTATTTTTTTTTTCTTTTTTTGCTCAGGGTTTATACTACCTATGGGCTTCCCTGGTGGCTCAAATATTAAAGAATCCACCTTCAATGCGGGAGACCTGGGTTTGATCCCTGGGTTACAAAGATTCTCTGCAGAGGGGAACAGCTAGCCACTCTGGTATTCTTTGTGGCCTGGGGAATTCCATGGGCAGAGGAGCCTGGCAGGCTATAGTCCAAGGGTTCGCAAAGAGTTGGACATGACTGAGCAACTTTCACACACACACACACACACACACACACACACACACACATACACACAATCTATGTAACAAAATCACACATGTCAAAACTTTCTACATTTTAGTAGACAACATAATGGAAAGGTCTTTCTCAAAAGAAACATCTGAGAGTGCTGATTAAAGCATATGTGGGAGCACATGTATTTGTTATTTAAAAGATCCTGAAGTGGCCATGCTGGAAATCTAAGTGCCCAGCAACTGCAGAAAGCAGAGAAAATCACACATATTCAACCACAATGAGGAGACTAGAGGGAACACATGTTCATGTCCCATCTCTTAGTCATTCTTCCCATTCTATGGAAATATTACTTATATTTAACCCAACAGAGTTAAAGGGGAAAAAAAAAAGATGCAAAATCCTTTCTGATTATTCTTCTTAAGCAATTTCCTTGGTGCTTATTCTGGCTCAGAAGACCACATGGTACATAGCTAAATGAGTTTCCAGTCCATATGAAGACTGACAGAGAAGAATTAGATATAAGAATTGATTGAAGGGCAAAAGCCATGAAAATAGTTTCCTGAATTCCTATTGAGATAATAAGCGATTTCTACACAATTACCTCTCTGGATGACCCCCACTTCATTCATAAATGGAAAATCAAAATGGACCACATCATCAAGAAAGAGAAAAACCAAAGCAAGAGAAAATGAGAAATTCTTTTGGAAGTTAAATTTTCTTTTTCCAGAGCCAGCAACTGTACTTGAAACATGTCTATTTCATTCTTAAACCTCTGCATATCCTTCTCTAATTCTTCACTTACATACACTTCAATGTGCTGTGACTATTAGGTGGAGAAGAATTCCCATTTTCTAATTCGGGTTCCATGCTTTTATTGTCACTAGCGCTGCAATTATCTGCATGCAGTGGCTTCTGGAACCAGTCCTGTACTGCTTTATTTTTCAGATCATTATTTTAACAACAGCAAGGGGAACGTGAATTTTTATTTGAATTTGATGTTTCATCTTACCAGAGTATACAAGCCACAGACTAGAATGACATGCTTGTCCCATGTCTAATTTCCGATTAGTGGGATCTTGCCTCATATTTTGTGACATCTGCATACAGTCTCCTGGTCTTTCACTTCAAATATAACTACTGGCTCCCCTACTATTTTATTTTCTGTATCACTATAAAAACTTTCCTCAATGTCTAGTTGATAATTTTCAAAGTCAACTTTATTTTCAGGGAAGCAAAGCTTTGAAGATGACCCACAAGTCTATCCAAGGGACCCAGACTTTACAGACCACAGAAAAACATTTTTGAGACTGGATTCTTTTTGTTCAGGAAATGCTTGGAATACTAGAGAGACAGATACTCCAAATGCATCTTTTCTCTCACAATCAGGTATATTATTTGTGAGATTAGGAGATATTTCCTTTTGGTTTGCTCCTTCATTAGGGTTATCACGGAGTGGGTCTTCCTCAGGAGAAATGGTAATTTGGCATTTCTCACAAAATTTCACTGAACTTCTGCTTCAACTCATTCATGATGGGTTTAAACTTATCTTTCCATTCTAATCTGCCTTTGCCTTATTTGATACACATTTTCTCATACAGTACTGCATCAGATATTGACATTTACATTTCTACATACCTGTGCATGGTTATTCTCATCTTCATCACGTTTTTCTTTTGCTTCCACTGTTATCATTTCCAAGTCTAGTTTTCTTGACAGATCTGCCTGTTTAGTTAAAATTACTTAGAATGTTTAGATAAAAGATATAATCCTCATTTAAAAAATAGATCTAAAACATTGTATGAAATGACAGATTAAATCAATCTTAATCTTCAGCTGAATATTTACTTCTTTAAGAACTACTTCCAATGACCTAAAAACTTCAACAAACCATTTGAGAAATACCAGATGTCACCAGGCTACAGGCACATAAACAGCTGAAAGATTCAGTCACAGATCAATCCAAACAGCAGTGAACCAAACAAAATACAGGACAGACATATAAAGTCACCATACATTCTCTTCTCTACTTCATAACAGGACCTTTTTAACAACATGCCAAGCATCAACTGCAACATTATTCAGGGTTTACAAAATTTCTCTTCCTTTTTAGGTTTTATCAGTTCCTTCATCTGAAATGCTTCCTTCTACTCTTCTGACAAATTACTTTTCATCTTTTAAGGCTCAACCTGCTTTGTGAAGTTGTCTTTGATTACTGCCATCTTCCCCCTGATAAAGAGGTATGCCTTTCCTTGTGGTTACCTTAGTACTTTAAATATATTTCTAGTGTATCTTTCTAGATTTTCCTAGTGATAGATATAGATCTGAACTGGAAATTATTTATTTGCATATGTATCCTCTTGGCTCCTAGACTGCAGAGGACACGCTCTTAAAAGTCACCTAGGTATATATAGCATTTTTGTTTGTTTGTTTTAATTGAAGGATAACTGCTTTACAGAATTTTGTTGTTTTCTGTCAAACCTCAACATGAATCAGCCATAGGTACACATATATCGCCCCTTTTGAACCTCCTTCTCATATCTCTCCCCATCCCACCCCTCTAGGTTGATACAGAGCCCAAGTGTCTCTTATTCAATAATTATTTCTCGGGTTTCTGCTCAGTACTACTAGAGTTTAACAAAAAATTGTAGAAAAAGGTGTCAGGGATGGCTTTTCGAGAGATAATGCCTGAGGGCAGACTTACAAAGTTCAAGGGAACAGAGGGCAGGAGAGGGAGAGCATTTCAGGCTGTAGCAAGATGGGGAGAGAAGCACACACACCACAGGGTAGATATTTGTCCAAAGTGAAGGGATGGGACTGACGAAGGTCATGGCATCCAGTCCCATCACTTCGTGGCAAAGAGATGGGGAAACAATGAGAACAGAAACAGACTTTATTTTCTTGGGCTCCAAAATCAATGCAGATGGTGATTGCAGTCATGAAATTAAAGGACACCTGCTCCTTGGAAGAAAAGTTATGACAAACTTAGTGTATTAAAAAGCAGAGATGTTACTTTGCCAACAAAGGTCCATCTAGTCAAAGCAAAGGCTTTTCCAGTCATCATGTATGGATATGAGAATTGGACCAATGCTTTTAAACTGTGGTGTTCAAAAAGTCTCCTGACAGTCCCTTGAACTGCAAGGAGATCCAACCAGTCAATCCTAAACAAAACCAGTTCTGAACATTCATTGGAAAGACTGATGCTGGCGCTGAAGCTCCAGTGCTTTGGCCACTGGATTCAAAGAGCTGACTCATTAGAAAAGACCCTGATGCTGGGAAAGGTTGAAGTCGGGAGCAGAAGGGAATGACAGAGGATGAGACGGTTGGATGGCATCACCGACTCCATGAACATGAGTTGAGCAAGCGCGGGGAGATGGTGAAGGACAGGGAAGCCTGGCGTGCTGTGGTCCCTGGGGCCACATAGAATCAGCCACGACTGAGCGACTGAACAACAACAACAGGGACAAGTGACGAGGGTGCCAGCAGCAGTTCAGAATTCTAGAGCAAAGGACTGAAAGGGTTAGAGATAGAGGGTCAGGCAGAAGGCAGATTATGAGAGCATCAGTGGCGTTTTAAGAGGTCTAGACATTAATGTGACTCAGAGTGTCTCATGGTCATGTGTGCTTTTGAGATTGGTGACTCTAAACACCATGGGAGGGAGGAATCTGAAGAGCGTAAGAATAACCAGAGGAAGGCGAATCTGAAGGCATTAATGCTGGGAATAACAAGGTGATGCAGGCCTGAACTGAGGGAGTGTTTACAGAAATATTTAGGGTATAAAACTTTCAGCGTACACTATAGAATAAATCTTTAAGAAACCAATAAATGTACAAACCCAGAGACCCTGAAGGATAAAATAACTGCTCGTTATTTTATAAAATGTATTGACTCAGAAGAAAATGATCCACATGAACTGACTGAAGTGGCTTCTATCTATTCTGTAGTTTTCATCATCCAGTGTTGAAGGGGACTTGCGTAGGGATTTTATTTGATTTTGTTTTTCTTGGACCTACCAAGCTCATGGAGAAACAAGAGCAAACAACTCAGTTGTATAGATTAAAAGAAAAAAAAAAAGACAAACATATTGAGTTTAGAGCCTGTAGTCACTATTCTAGGAGATAACAGAATATTCTGTAAATGCAAGGTGAGGATAGAAAAGAAAAAATTACAAGAGTGAAAAGAGAAACAGTGGATGAGTTCTTACCATTGTCTTGACTGTATGACTGATTAAGGGTGCTAAATTAATTAGTATTTATGGACAATACATTTTTAGACGTGGTTACTCAATAGACTGGGCATCCTAGTAGAATCAGAATTGACTTTCTATATACTGCTTTTGGGCTTCCCTGGTGGCTCAGAGGTTAATGCATCTGCCTCCATTGAGGGAGATCCGGGTTCGATCCCTGGGTCGGGAAGATCCCTGGAGAAGGAAATGGCAATCCACTCCACTATTCTTGCCTGGAGAATCCCATGGACGGAGAAGCCTAGTAGGTTACAGTCCACGGGGTCGCAAAGAGTCGGACACGACTGAGCAACTTATCTATCTTTCTATCTATACTGCTTTTAAGTGCTACACCACTCCCTTGTACCAACCTCCCTTGTGAACTCTTCAGTTCAGTTGCTCAGTTGTGTTTGACTCCTTGTGACCCCATGAATCGCAGCACACCAGGCCTCTCTGTCCATCACCATTTCCCAGAGTTCACTCAGGCTCACATCCATCGAGTCCGTGATGCCATCCAGCCATCTCATCCTTGGTCGTCCCCTTCTCCTGTCCCCAGTTCCTCCCAGCATCAGAGTATTTTCCAATGAGTCAACACTTTGCATGAGGTGGCCAAAGTACTGGAGCTTCAGCTTTAGCATCATTCCTTCCAAAGAAATCCCAGGGTTGGATCTCCTTGCAGTCCAAGGGACTCTCAAGAGTCTTCTCCAACACCACAGTTCAAAAGCATCAATTCTTCAGTGCTCAGCCTTCTTCACAGTCCAACTCTCACATCCATACATGACCACTGGAAAAACCACAGCCTTGACTAGATGGACCTTCGTCGGCAAAGTAATGTCTCTGTTTTTGAATATACTATCTAGGTTGGACATAAATTTTCCTCCAAGGATTAAGTGTCTTTTAATTTCATGGCTGCAGTCACCATCTGCAGTGACTTTGGAGCCCCAAAGTATAAAGTCTAACACTGTTTTCCACTGTTTCTTTACCTATTTCCCATGAAGTGATGGGATCGGATGTCATGATTTTTGTTTTCTGAATGTTGAGCTTTAAGCCAACTTTTTCACTTTCATCTTTCACTTTTATCAAGAGGCTCTTTAGTTCTTCACTTTCTGCCATAAGGGTAGTATCATCTGTGAACTCTTAATTCATTACAAATACTAAAACAAGTTGATATATTATGTGGACACAGCTGAGAAGTAGGTACTATGTAGCAAATTTCCCATGACTCCCAGTCCCACTGGGAAAGACAATTCTAAAAAATACGAAGTCACAGAAAACACAAGAAATATTTTACTATTTGGTATCAGAGTTGCTTTTGCAGTTACACTGAATATAATCATAACTAATATTTATAAATTGACAGCCATATGAAAACATTGCTACGAAGTCCCATTCGGAGAAGGCAGTCTCTATATGGCTACCTAGTCTCCCAACTAGTCCCAGAGTTCTAAACATAATCCTGCTATACCCACTCTCAGGTGTATGCTAAATACCAGCCTGAACGAACTTACTTTTTCCTAATTCTCTTTGTTATTTATTGTATTACTATGGTCAGAGGGAGAATGCAAACACCTTGCTAAGAGGTATTGATTTGCTGTAGCTTACATAAACTGAGAAGGTGATGGCACCCCACTCCAGTACTCTTGCCTGGAAAATCCCATGAATGGAGGCGCCTGGTAAACTGCAGTCCATGGGGTCGCGAAGAGTCAGACATGACTGCGTGACTTCACTTTCACTTTTCACTTTCATGTAATAGAGAAGGAAGTGACAATCCACTCCAGTGTTCTTGCCTGGAGAATCCCAGGGACAGAGGAGCCTGGTGGGCTGCCATCTATGTGGCTGCACAGAGTCGGACATGACTGAAGCAACTTAGCAGCAGCAGCAGCAGCAGCAGGTTGCACAAAAGGAGTCAGCACAAGGTAGACTTTGCCACAAAATCTAATTTGGAACCATCAGAAGGACGGTAAGGCCGTGCCCAGGTGGCCCACAGCTGAATGCTCTGGGCTCCTGCATTACCTTCTTTGCTTCCTTTGTTTCCTGGCAGCTCCGACTTGCATACCTGACAGAGTGAGTAATTCCCTGCTGGGAAAACCACTGCAGTCTTCATCTTCGTTTTACCTATTACAGTCTTCTGTCCAAATTCTGTGGATGCTGACTGATTTTTGGTCATTGAAAGGGACACCAACGCACACTGGCCATCAACTTTCAAATGCCTGGCTCTTTGACAAGTCTCATGAATGAGGCTCAGAGCAGCAGAAGCCCAATTTGAAAAATGTGAAAACAAAGTCTCCACTTATTAGAATGTGAGAATACAACTCTGACTAACTTGTACTAAGTCTTTCTTCAGAGAATCAGTTCCATGTCCTCCTCTCCCCTGAAACTCACTAGTCCTTCATAGCTTACAGTATCTCACATGTCACTGTCATTCATGAAGAGATGTAAATTAGTGTGTCTCATTTCTTCTACTTTTTCATTGTCTAGTAGTACTGATTTTGATTCACTCAACTTCTATTATATATTCTGTATTTCATAAGAACTTTAGCAATAATTATTTTTTCAACATCAGTTCAATTCAGTTCAGTCACTCAATTGTCTCCCACTCTTTGTGACCTCATGATCTGCAGCATGCCAGGCCTCCCTGTACATCACCAACTCCTGGGGTCTACCCAAACTCATGTCCATTGATGCCATCCAACCATCTCATCCTCTGGCGTCCCCTTCTCCTCCTGCCCTCAGTCTTTCCCAATATCAGGGTCTTTTCCAATGAGTCAGCTCTTTGCATCAGGTGGCCAAAATATTGGAGTTTCAGCTTCAACAACAGTCCTTCCAATGAACACCCAGGACTTATTTCCTTTAGGATGGACTGGTTGGATCTCCTTGCAATCCAAGGGACTCCCAAGAGTCTTCTCCAGCACTGCAGTTCAAAAGCATCAATTCTTCTGCATTCAGCTTTCTTTATAATCCAACTCTCACATCCATACATGACTATTTTTCAACATACAAATATATTATTAAGAAAATGTATATCTACCTTCTTTTACACTTAATTATGCCTTATAATATTGTGTGCTCTAGAGACTATGGTTTTAAAAACACTTTTAATGAATGCTACTACTTTAATTAATGTTACAAGCCTAGACAACATTAAAAAACAAAGACATCACTTTGCTGACAAAGATCTGTACAGTCAAAGCCTGGTTTCTTCAGTAGTAACATAAAGATGTGAGTGTTGGACCACAAAGAAGGCTGAGTGCTGAAGAACTGATGGTTTCAAAGAGTGGTGCTAGAGAAGACATCTGAGAGTCCCTTGGACAAATAAGAGATCAAACCAGTCAATCTCATAAGAAAATCAATGCTGAATATTTACTGGAAAGACTGATGCTGAGACTAAAGCTCCAATACTTTGGGCACCTGATGTGAAGAACTGAATCACTGAAAAGACCCTGATGCTGGGAAAGATTGAGGGCAGGAGGAGAAGGGGATGACAGAGGATGAGATGGTGAGATAGCACCACTGATGCAATGGATATGAACCCAGGCAAACTCCGGGAGATGGTGAGGCACAGGAAGGCCAAGCATGGTGCAGTCCATGGGCTCACAAAGAGTTGGAGCAGACTTAGCAACTGATCACCACCATCAATGACAACTTCTTTAATTACAATGAGATGGTCTTTCCTCAGATTATCAATATCTTCAGAACTGATTTTTTAATCCCTATATAGACATCATAAACTTATATGAGACATGATAGTCTTGTGGGTGACCAATTGTTTCCATGTGAAAATAGGATAATTCTAGGACCACACTGGATCCAAAGAGCACAGAGCACCATGAAGGAAGAATGAACACAACAAACAAATATTTGCTTAACAAAAAAGGAACTCTCAGGTCTAAATTTCTTAAGATAAATCAAAGAAACAAGCAAGAAGTGTAAAAGTGAAGCTTTAACCCCCCTGTCAACACAAGGGTCCCTTTATCGTTTCACATCCAACCATGCCAATGGTTTAAAATGGTGTTTCTGTAGTGTGCCCTAAGAATTCCTGAAGTCCAGAGACCCATTGGGCCAGGGGATCCAAGAGGTCAAAACTCTTTTCACAACAACTCTAAATATTATTTTCATGCTCAATTATGTTCTGAGTGCACATAGGAGTTCTCCAGAGACAGGATATGTGATATCAGAACTCTAATGACTAATGGAATTAGCCATTATGATTGTGTGTGCTTGTACTTTTATCTTTTTTAGTTTTATTTTCCAGGAGTCTCTGGCTGAGGCAAGGGCTGGAGGTGGCCTGCAGCATGGTCAGGGTCACTGAGTGCAGCAGTGCATGCATGGGACCTGTCGAAGGAGGTGCCATTATCTTCATTACCTCCACCATAGTTTGGCCTCAGATCAAACAACAGGGAGGGAACACAGCCCCACCCATCAACAGAAAATTGGTTTAAAGATTTACTGAGCATGGCTCTGCCCATTAGAACAGGATCCAGTTCCCCCTTCCCATCAGTCTTACAATTCTTTCAAAACGTCTGCCTCCAATGCAGGAGACCTGGGTTTGGTCCCTGGGTCAGGAAGATTCCCTGGAGAAGGAAATGGCATCCCACTCCAGTATTCTTGCCTGGGAAATCCCATGGACGGAGGAGCCTGATAGGCTACAGTCCATGGAGTCGCAAAGAGTTGGACAAGACCAGCGACTTCAACTTACTTACCTTATCAGTCTTTCCAGTCAGGAAGTTTCCATAAGCCTCTTATCCTTATCCATCAGAGGGCAAACTTCAGTCACAGAAAACAAACCAAACTGATCACATGGACCACAGAGTTGTCTAACTCAATGAAATTATGAGCAAGCCATGCTGTGAAGGGCCATCCAAGACAGATGGGGCATGCTGGAACATTCTGACAAAACATGGTCCACTGGAGAGGGGAAGGGAAAACCACTTCAGTATTCTTGCCTTGAGAACCTCATGAACCGTATGAAAAGGTAAAAAGATAGAACACTGAAAGATAAACTCCCCAGGTGAGTAGGTGTCCAATATGCTACTAGAGATCGGTGGAGAAATAAATCCAGAAGGAATGAAGAGACGGAGCCAAAGCAAAAACAACACCTAGCTGTAGATATGATTGGAGATGGGAGTCAAGTCCAAGGCTGTAAAGAGCAATACTGCATAGGAACCTGGAATGTTAGGTCCATGAATCAAGGCAAATTGGAAGCGACCAAGCAGGAGATGGCAAGAGTGAACATCAACATTTCAGGAATCAGTGAACTAAAATGGACTGGTTTGTAGTTTAGGACGTACATCGTGTCTGATGCTTCTGACCCCATGGGCTATTTGTAGCTCGCCAGACTCCTCTGGTGATAGGATTTTCCAACAAGAAAACTGAAGTGGGTTGCTGTTAGGTAGGTAGAATAGGGAAAAGGAGTCCAAAATGGCAGTGGCTAAAAGACAAGGAAGGGAAAGCCCGTGAAAATAGAACAAAAGGAGGTCCGAGGACCAGAGTGAAGACTTCAGGTAGAACAAACAGCACTCCTGGCTAAGCCCAATTTGCACAGGGCAGGCCCAGGTGGAAGAAAAACATATAAAAGGAGGAGCCAAAGCGTGCTCTCTCTCTATTCCACGTGCGTGCACTGTTTCTCTCTCTCTCCCTCCTCAACATGCTCCTCCACTCTTTTCCCTTCAAGTCTTTGGGTTGGCATGCCCTCACGCTTCGAGGATGGAATCTCCTGCTATCTTCTAATAAAATAGAGCTGTAATACTAATTTGCCTAAGAGCTATAACACGGTTTGTTCAAGACCCAAGAGCTCTGATGTGCGAGGGCTTTAATGTCCGTTGTTCCAAATCTCTGTTGTGACGAGACAAATAATGGAGGAACATACACTCACGTGACACTTGCCATTTCCTTCCCCAGGAGATCTTCCTGACTTAGGCATCGAACTCGGGTCTCCTGTACAGCAGGTAGATTCTTTACCGACTGAGCTACCGGGGAATCCCCCAAATGGGCTAGAATGGGTGAATTTAACTCCGATGACCATTATGTCTACTACCGTGGGCAAGAATCCCTTAGAGCAAATGGTGTAGCCATCACAGTCAACAAGACTGTGAGATTGGATGCAATCTCAAAAATGACAGAATGATCTCTGTTTGTTTCCAAGGCAAACCATTCAATATCACAGTAATGCAAGTCTGCTGTGGCCAGTAATGCTGAACAAGCTGAAGTTGAATGGTTCTATGATGACCTACAAGACCTTCTAGAACTAACACTGGAAAAAGATGTTCTTTTCAATATAGGGGACAGGAATGTACAAGTAGAAATTCACAAGATACCTGGAGTAACAGGTAAATTTGGCCTTGGAATACAGAATGAAGCAGGAGAAAGGTGACCAGAGCTTTGCCAAGAGAACATACTGGTCATAGCAAACACCCTCTTCCAACAACACAAGAGAAGACTCTACACACGGACATCACCAGATGGTCAATGAAGAAATCAGACTGATTCTATTCTTTGCAGCCAAAGATGGAGACACGCTATACAGTCAGCGAAAACAAGACCCAGAGCTAACTGTGGGTCAGATAATAAACTCTTTATTGCCAAATTCAGACTTAAATTGAAGAAAGTAGGGAAAACCACTAGACCATCCAGGTATGATCTAAATCAAATCCCTTAGTATTATACAGTGGATGTGACAAATATATTCAAGGGATTAGTTTTGATAGAGTGCCTGAAGAACTATGGACAGAGATTTGTGACATTATACAGAAGGCATTAATCAAGAATGTTCCAGAGAAAAAGAAATGAAGAAAGGCAAAATGGTTGAATGACGAGGCCTTACAAATAGCTAAGAAAAGAAGAGAAGCTAAAGGCAAAGGAGAATAGGAAAGATATACCCATTTGAATGCAGAGTTCCAAAGAAGAGCAAGGAGAGATAAGAAAGCCTTTCTCAGTGGTCAATGCAAAGAAATAGAGGAAAATAATAGAATGGGGAAGACTAGAGATCTCCTCAAGAGAGTAAGAGATACCAAGGGACCATTTCATGCAAAAATGGGCACAATAAAGGAGAGAAATAGTATGGACCTAACAGATGCAGAAAATATTAAGAAAAGGTGGTAAGAACACACACATAAGAACTATATAGAAAAGATCTTCATAATTCAGATAAGCATGATGGTGTGATCCTTTACTTAGAGCCAGACATCCTGGAATGTGAAGTCAAGTGGGCCTTAGGAAGCATTACTATGAACAAAGCTAGTGGAGGTGATGGAATTACAATTGAGCTATTTCAAATCCTAACAGATGATGCTATGAAAGGGCTGCACTCAATATGCTGGCAAGTCTGGAAATCTCAGCAGTGGCTACAGGACTGGAAATGGTCAGTTTTCCTTCCAATCCCAACGAAAGGCAATGCCAAAGAATGCTCAAACTACCACACCACTGCACTCATCTCACATGCTAGCAAAGTAATACTCAAAATTCTCCAGGCCAGGCCTCAACAGCACATGAAACGTGAACTTCCAGACATTCAAGCTGGATTTAGAAAAGGCAGAGGAACCAGAGATCAAACTGACAACATCCACTGGATCATCAAAAAAGCATGAGTTCCAGAAAAACATGTACTTCTGCTTTATTGACCACCCCCAAAGCTTTTAACAGTGTGGATCACAGAAAACTGGAAAATTATTCAAGAGATGGGAATACCAGACCACCTCACCTACCTCTTGAGAAATCTGTATGCAGGTCAAGAAGCAACAGTTAGAACCAGACATGGAACAGCAGAGTGGTTCCAAATAGGGAAAGGAGTACATCAAGGCTGTATATTGCCACCCTGTTTATTTAACTTATACACAGAGTACATCACGCAAAATGCTGGGCTGGATGACACACAAGCTGGAATCAAGATAGCCAGAGGAAATATCAATAACCACAGATATGCAGATGGCACCACTCTTATAGCAGAAATCGAGGAACTAAAGAGCCTTTGGATGAAAGTGAAAGGGGAGAGTAAAATGGTTGGTTTAAAACTCAACATTCAAAAAACTCAGATCATGGCATCTGGTCCTATCCCTTCATGCAAATAGATGGGGAAAGAATGGAAACAGTGACAGACTTTATTTTGGGGGGCTACAAAGTCACTGCAGATGGTGACTGTACCCATGAAGTTAAAAGACATTTACTCCTTGGAAGAAAATCTATGGCTGACCTTGACAGCATATTAAAAAGCAGAGACATTACTTTTCCAGCATCAATCTGTCTCATCCAAGCTATGGTTTTTCCATTGGTTATGTGTGGTTGTGAGAGTTGGACTGTACAGAAAGCTGCACATCGAATAATTGATGACTTTTGAATTGTAGTGTTGGAAAAGACTCTTGAGACACCCTTGGACTGCAAGGATATCCAACCACTCCATCCAAAGGGAATTCAGTCTTGAATATTCATTGAAAGGACTGATGCTGAAGCTGAAACTCCAATACTTTGGGCACCTGATGTGCAGAACTGACTCACTGGAAAAGACCCTGATGCTGGCAAAGACTGAAGGTGGGAGAAGAAGGGGAAGACAGAGGATGAGATGGTTGGATAGCATCACCAACTCGACGGACTTGAGTCTGAGTAAACTCCAGGAGTCCTGATGGACAGCGAAGCCTGGTGTGCTGCATTCCATGGGGTTGCAAAGAGTCGGACATGACTGAGCGACTGAAATCAGCTGAACTCGCATATAATAAACATCAATAGACATAAACAAAAGTTCCTTGGGATTCTCAATAATTTTTAGAAGTATAATAGGATCCTAAAGCCAACAACTTTTAGAATCACTCTTTCAAAAGATAATGTCTATCAAAGTCATTAAAGTATGATTACTTTCCCTACTTCTAATAATCAAAGACACCATAAACTCACACACACACAAACACATGCATGTACAAACACACACACACAGTCAGGTCACCAAAACATCTGACTGGCCTACATTCATCTGTATAATGATACTATAATGAAATAGTTATAAGCTAAAAGACAACTGACATATTAGCAAGTTAAGTTTTACTCTAGGGAAAGGTTAGAGTTCAAACAAGCATTTTCAGACATTAGAAAAACTTAGAGTCTAAAATTTAATCTTGGAGAGTTCCTGAGAAGTATAGAGATTCCAAACTGGAACTTTAGAGTATCGAAGCATATACAGAAACGTGTTGAGTTGAAGCTTACAATTTAAACATTTCTTGTTCTTGTCCTTGTAAATATCTTTTGTTTCAAAACAAAACAGGTATCAACAATAACGTTTGCTTTATGTATTTGCAATTCTTCAATTAAACTTGCAAAGAAAATATTAGAAGTATGAAGACTGAGCATTTCAAATAGTTCAGTGTCCCTCTTTCCAGAGTTAACTGTGTACTGCAAAATTTACCTGAACTGGATGTTTGTAAATCCTTCATTCTGACTGTTTTATTAGGAACAGACTCTTTCATTCTGACTGCTGGCTGAATGGGGTTTGGAAACAAGTTGATTACTAAATAATGTACATAGGAGATTATCCACAGTTCATAATTCAAGATAAAATCATAAACGTTTTTGCCTTCATGTTAGGATATTTCCCAGGAGCATCTAAAAGGCAAAAGGGACACAAAGTTAATTACATGTAAATACGAAAGCCAGCTGTACATTCATGCAGAGTTAGTACTGAGCAGAATCCTCATGCTCAGCCTTGGCACTGAATACATTCAGTTTTAGTGTCTTGTTTTTAGGGGGATCTTAGGACACTGGTAAGACAGAAATAGGAATCCACTAAAGAGAGTGAAATGGAAATACTACATTTAAGTGCCACAGAATTATTAGAAATTAAAAATCTTGCATGTTTCAGAATCAGTGTAGTATTTATTAAAAGTATTTCTAGCATTTAGGGAATGAACACTATTAATCTGTTTGGCTTCAAATTTTAGTTTGGTTTGGTACATCATGCTAATGCTTCAAAGGATTTTGATGAAACAACTTTCAAAGAATCAGCTATTAAAAAAAAAAGTCAATGTCTCCTTTTCCAAATTAATCTAATTTGAATAACAAATACCAGCACAACATATATCTTTCATGCTTAAGAGTTACTTGGAGGGGCTGTGGTTTCCCCCACTTCTAGCACCCTCTCCCACCTCCAGGATTCTCTGGAGCAATAATGATCTTATCTCTTTTCAGGGCAAATACACTGAAGTCATCTAGAAGGAGTTCTCTCAAGTGTCCTCATCAACTCCAAACTCACCTCCCTAAGGCCTTCCTTTCCTCCTTTTGTCCTTTCACTGGATTCTCTCCTATCCAAAGGGTAGTAATCTGCGTCTGTGGACATAAATCTTCCCTATTGACATCCTTTCTATGGATCATCCCTACCTGTGGTCTTCTTTACAGACGGGCCTGGTGGACCGGAGTTGACGAAAATAAAGCAAAAGAGAGACTAATATTCCCTGGGTTACATGGAAAACCAATGAAGCCCTAGAATAGGGTTTGTATTGCTCACTAAGGCACAGGGCATCCTCTCAAGGAGGTCTTGAAAGCCCGGGCCGGAAAGTGAGCTTGGCAGACCTCCATGCTCCAAAGAACTAGCCAGAGAGAGAAGGAAGGACATGGGAGACCCAAGTCTCTAGTGGAACAAGGGTGCATTATTCATGTTTTTGTGAGTTTATGTATTGTTATATATTGTTCATGGAGTTCTCAAGGCAAGAATACTGAAGCGGCTTGCCATTCCTTCTCCAGTGGACCACATTCTGTTAGACCTCTCCACCATAACCCGCTCATCTTGGGATGGAGCCAAAGCAAAAACAATACCCAGTTGTGCATGTGACTGATGATAGAAGCAA
>SJYC01140035.1:0-26531 GCA_006408675.1 Madoqua kirkii | reverse complement strand
CACAACTATACAGATACAGAGAGAGGAAAAATACAAGTATTAAGATGATAATAGTTATAACTCCATGTAGGTACTTAAAATTTTAAATTAAGTAAATAGGTTACAAAACAGAAATAGAGTCATAGATGTAGAAAAAATTTATGGTTACTAAACGGGAAGGTGAGAGAGAGATAAATTGGGAAATTAGGATTGATAAATATATGCTACTATATATAAAACAGTTAACTAACACTGGGCTTCCCTGGTGCCTCTGCCTGCAGTGGGGAGACTGGGTTTAATCCCTGGGTCAGGAAGATCCCCTGGAGAAGGAAATGGCAACCCACTCCAGTATTCTTGCCTGGAAAATCCCACGGACAGAGGAGCCTGGTGGGCTACAGCCCACGGGGTCGCAAAGAGTCGGACACGACTGAGAAACTTCACCTTCACTTTCACTTCATTCAATACTCTGCAATCACCTACATAGAAATAGAGTATAAAAAATAGTGACTATATGCATAACTGTATCAATTTGCTGTAAACCTGAAACCAGCACAACATTGTAAATCAACTATACTTCAATAAGAATTGATTTTAAAAAATAAGAAATAAAGTAAATAGGTTCATTAGAAGAGAAAAATATTTTGTTGTCAAAATAACAAAAAAAAATAGAAGCAACTTAATAGTAGGGCTTCCATGGTAGCTCAGGAGTAAATAAGCCACCTGCCAATGCAGGAGATGCAGGGTCCATCCCTGGGGGTTGGGAAGATCCCCTGGAAAAGGAAAGGGCAACTCACTCCAGTATTCTTGCCTGAGAAACCCTATGGACAGAGGAACCCAGTCCCAGGGGCTTCAAAGACTCAGACACGACTGAATGACTAAACAGTAACAAATTAATAGGACGGATTTAACATCAGATTTTTTTAAAACAAAACAACTAGTTTTGTCATGAATTGCAAGTTTAAATGATATATGGAATTTAACAAATAAGAAAATATTTAAATTCCTGACAAAATAGAGTGTGCTGCAGAAATAAAAGGACAGACTGATAATTGACAATCTTTTATTTGTGACATAAATATGTCACAGGAATGAAATGTTCAGTGTGGAGAATATAGTCAATAATAACACAATAACTGTGTGGTGACAGATGGTAACTCAATCACCCAGGTGATGTTGCTATAATGTATGGAAATAGCTAATCACTCCAGGAACTAGCACAGTGTCATAGGTCAATTATACTTCAAATTGACAAACTCATGGAAGAGATGAGATTTGGGTCACCAGAGGCAGGAATGGCGGGAAGGGGAATCTGATGCAGGCAGCCAAAAGGTAGGAACTTGCCGTTGTAAGATAAATAAGTATTAGGGATGTAAACCTACAACATAATGAATACAATAGCACTGCTGTGTGTTATACATGACGGTGGTTAAGAGAAGATAGCTTAAGAATTCTCATCACACAGAAAATACAATTTTCTCTTTCTTTTATATCTATATGAGGTGATCAATGATCACTAAATTTGTGATAATAATTTTATGATATACGTAAGTGATTCCATGATATATGTACACCATTATGCTGTACTCCTTAAATTTACACAGGTTTATAAAATGATAATGTCCACTATATCTCAATAAAGTTGAAAGAAAAAATAGAGGAGGGAAAAAATAAACACTATTGTTAGGTGAGTAAAATACACTACCATTGAACATTGCTTGAATGGTTTTGGGGAAAGCAAAAAGGAAATAGGAATCAGAAGCATTACTATAGGAGAAACAGAAGACTTTCATGCATTACTAGGATAAACATTGTATTCTGGGTGGAATAAAATACTTTTCAAAAAGAATTAGATTTGTTTCAATGAATGGAAAATACAGAAGGTTTGCAGAAAAGATCAACATTCACATACCAGTTATTTTCAAGTTAATCTATTAATATAAATGCAATATAAAGTCAATTAAAACTCCAGTGAGAATTGTGAAAACAGCTTTACATTTTTTCTCTACATTGAAAAAAATAACATATGCAAAACAGAAATAGATCCACAGACATAAGAAACTAGTGGCTACCAAAGGGTAAGGGTGAGGGGGGATAAATCAGGAGTTTGGGATTGACATATATATTACTATGTAGGTGGCTCAGTGGGTAAAGAATCCGCCTGCAGTGCAGGAGACACAGGAGGCATGGGTTCACTCCCTGGGTCAGGAAGAGTCCCTGAAGGAGGAAACGGCAACCCACTCCAGTATTCTTGCCTGGAGAATTCCACGGACAGAGGAGCCTGGCAGGCTACAGTCCACAGGATCACACAGAATCTGATACAATTAACACTTTTCACTTTCAAGAGATGAATTACCTCCTGATGAAGACAAATTCATTGCAGATCTAAAACAGATATGCAAGGATTCTACAGAGAAAAATGCAAAACAAGTAAATGATGCTTTTTAAATGACCTGAACAAATGGCTCTGTACCAGAGTTAAGGATGAAGAAGACAAACTATCATAGAGATGTAAATCTCTTCAAAGTATAAAATAAATTTGACTCCATTCCAATCAGGATTCAAATATTGTGACACTTTTATACAAGTTAACAAAATGATTCTAAAAATAACAACTCATAAAGGTACCAACATAGTCCAGATTACTCTGGAAATGAAAAACTAGAAAGACAGTCTGGTGGGACCAACTCACCAGGATACATGTGAAACAGCAGAAGGTAAAGCGAGTCCCAGCCTAGCTGAGAACTCGGTGCAAAAAAGAAGACAGACAAAAGACATACGGCTGTGACAACGGCCTTAGACAAACTGGACCTGGAATCATGGACTGGAAAAAAAATCAGATTACATTTCCACTACACTACACCATATATTCCAGTATAGACTCCATGCAAATAATAAACATGAATGTAGAAAAGAAGCTGCTGAAAAGAAAATAGCTTTATCATCGTAGAAAGAGAATTTCCTGAGACTCCAACAAGAAGAAATAACAAAGGAAAAGAAGAACAAACTGTCTTATCAAAACTGAGAATGTCTTACACACAAATTTTTAAAACAAAATTAAAATACAAGGAACCACTAACAGGTAATACTTGAAACATATAAAGCATGTTGAAGATATTGAATACGTGAATATATTTCCAGTTGAATATATTAAAAACTCTTGCCTAATGAGTAAAAAAGACAACCTTATAAAAAAGAACCATAGTCATGACAGGTGATTGGCAGAACGAAACCCAAGGCAACAGATAAATATGGGGAAAGCATTCTGTCAAGTTCATGAGTAATTAAAGAAATGCAAATCAATCTAACAATGAAATTGCCTGCTCACCAGGCTTGTGAAAAATTAAACCTTTCAATAACTATTGCTGAAAAGGATTATGAAATGTTCATGAAATAAGTGTAAATGAAGTCTACACAATGATCTTTATAATCGTGTCTGATTTTAAAATATGCTTCTCCCCACATATTTAATCATCTACATTTGACATGCCTACACATATGCAGATAACTGGTGAAATTAGATACATGCACATAGACACCTATGTATGTTTAAACTAGACGAGCAGGAGACATAGAAATATTAACACTGGATTTTAGGATCAGAGGAAGAATTTCTGTTCTCCTGATGCCTGGCACATCATAGATGGACGTTTGTCAATGCAAAAAAAAAAATAATTAGCTAAGTAATGAGTACTTATGATATTTTTGAAATTTTTCCATGAATTTATCTGAACCTATATATAAAAATCTCAAGCAAATTACTTCCAAGTCTATTAAGAGATAACTCTAAGATTCCTGGTAGACAGACTATGAAACTGAGAACTTGGTGGCTATTTATATAATGACCCTCAGAGAAAGTATCACAATGCCTGTCACTTTCTTTGTATCAGTTCCATGACAGATTTCTGAAATCTGTTATCCAGTTACAATTAATTCGCTCTAGCAGGAAAAGCAGAAAGATATATGCTGGGACCTGTCGTACAGGACAGATACTCAGAAGAGCAGGGCACAGGTAGGGAGTGGGGAACAGCTAAAGGATTATTAGGACACACAGACGTGGCACACAGTTGGGGCAGATGGGAAACTGCTGAACTGCCAGAAAGACAAAGTCAAGGGGTCAAACAAATGAAACCGCCCTGCCCCTGCCAGCCCCTGCTCTGCAGTGAGCGCATCTGAAGCTCCACCCCGTCGACAGCAAAGCAGAAGAACCAGGCCCTGGCCACTCCCACCCAGCTGGCTTCCCTGCGGCAGAGCAGCCAGCATCACTGCTGGAATGGGGTGGCCCTGGGCTGCGTCCACCACCCTCTGGCCGGAAACAAGTCCATCTCATTCCCTTTTGGAGGCCTTTTTCCCCTCTTGTAAGCAGTGGTCACTGGAAATAAATTTGGAGGCTAATGACCTCCTCTGACTTTAGAGCACAGGATTGGGGGAGGCTGGGCTTCTCTCAATTTGATGATCATCTCTACAGGCAATAAAGTGATGGAACCTGGACTTTACCCCGTGGGAGTCCTGACGACGGCGTGTCCCGAGATCGGAGGCAGGTCTCCGGTCAGCATTTTGAAAGTGGTGGTTTTCCCAGCTCCGTTCACCCCGAGAAGCCCAAAGCACTGAAGGCAGAAAAGAAACAGACCATAAAATCAAAATTACGTCAGAAACGGCACTTGCTTTCAACTAGTTTTACGCTACTTTTGGTTTGTATTATTTGTAGCCTTTTACAATCATAAAATAAGTGTATAAGACACTTCGTAGCTCACACAGTACTTCTGAAATCACTGTGACATCTGAGCGGCATAATTTCAGCATTAATTCACAGACAATATATTCACGTCTGCAAGATGAAAGAGGATGACAAGTAAGTACAATTACCACAAGTTATGCTGGATCCTATCTGATAAAACAGGGGTGCACATCACAGGTTCCTGTGTCCCTCTGGCTAGCACAGTATTTTTAGGAGTCACGTCATCATAATCATGACTACCCAGTGCCTTCTTCCGTCTCTGAATCTCTCTCTGTCCTCTAACTCTGATGATGGCCTAACCCTAAAACCAGTGAAGAATGCCCTCTATTTCCGTATGATCACACTCAGCAACAGGTCACCTTTTCCTGCTTCACCCTGTCTTATATTCTGTGTGGAACACAGCCTTGCTGTCTTTTGCAGCCCAGTCTCTACCTTGAACCTAGGCTGTTCTTATCTGGAGATGCTGTGGTGGAAGCCGAGACGCTTATCCTTACTGACCTTCTTCCAGGATACCTGTTTCCCCATGTCTGGGCACTGCTGACTTCCTGGCTCCCTGAATCCTGGGTTTCCTGTGGCCGAGCCCAGTTAGTTAGCACAGAGCCCTATTTTGTAGCTCTGGGAGTAGCCTGCTTCAACACCTATGCTTTCCCCACCTTACCTGGGTCTCTTCTACCCTCTGAAACATGGGGCCATCTGCTGCAGATCTGTGCTGTCCCTGTCATTCATGTCAGCCAGACCACACCTGAGCTGCTGCCCCAGGTACAATACCATCAGGTAATTCCAGCACGTTCTACCCTCCGGGCTGAGGCTGGAGTTTTTCAGAGCCCTCTTTCTCACACCCCTGCCTCCCCACTCCACCCATTCCTGCCTCCCTGCTCTCAGGCTCCACCCCTGCCATGGGGCCACCCCCTCTAGACTAGGGGCTCTGAGGCCATTCACTTCACTCTGCGCCTTTCAACCTTGATCTGCTGTTACATCACACTGGGCACTGTTTATGACTTCCCATCACCTGCCCAATTATTAATTCCTGGAGGGAAAGGGGCACAGCGTAGCCATCTCGGTGTTTTCCCTAGGCTTTTGCACAGTTCTTTACATCTAAGTCATTAAACTCAGACGCTCAAATAAAGCCTAGTGAATAAAATCCCAAGATGAATGCATCCTGGACCATTTCAGATATCTGGAGCATTTCTCATAGGACATTTTTCAAGGTTTTTTTCTTACTCCCTAAATCTATCACAGAGAAGGAGCTGTTGGTTAGTCATTCAGTCATGGCTGTTTTGAGACCCCATGGACGAGCCAGGCTCCTCTGTCCATGGGATTTCCCAGGCAAGAACACCGGAGTGGGCCATTTCCTCCTCCAGAGATCTTCCTCCTCCAGGGAATCATTCCCAACCCAGGGACTGAAACTGTATCTCTTGCATTGGCAAGAAGGTTCTTTACACTGAGCAACCACGGAAGCCACAGAGAAGTAACAGCAAAATGGAAGTTTTTTCTTTTTAAGCGAGGGTAAAAAAATAGTTCCATAGGATGGCAAAAATCACAATACTAGTCTTAGAGTTGAGCAGCAAACACAAACCCTGCAAAAAACACTCATTTAACATCTGTCCTGTCTGACCACACACCTTGGTGCAGGGTGCCATGTCCCTGGGTAGACACAGATCCATCATCCCTTGCCTCCTCTCTCCCTCAGATCCACTCTCAGCAGAGCTTGCATGCCAATCAGATAACCATATAACCTACTTTGAACTCCTCAGAAGCTTGGAACAATATGAATGCAAGATACTCTCATTTATTTTTCACAGTTAATTAAAAGGAATCACTTCCAGAACTGACATCCCTTTATGCATTACGCACCCATCAGGAACAATTAACGTGGCTTCTGTCAGTTAACAAAAAAACATTTCTACTAGAATTCATGAAAAACAAGTCTAAGCTAGCTGTGGCGTGTGAGTGTTTTTAATTTTTCAGAATAACATTTTATTAGATGGCTTAATTGGCCACTTAAAGAGTATTGAAGTTCAAACAGGAGTTAGAAGTGTTTTCCTTAATTAATTGGATTTATAAAATATTTGCACTCAATGGAGAGTCACCCTGTAACCCAGACAATAATGAAAACTCCTGAGTTACTTGGGCTTCCCTGGTGGCTCCCTGATGGTTTCCTGGTAAAGAACCCGCCGGCCAAGCAGGAGATGCGAGTTCAATCCCTGGGTAGGGAAGATCCCCTAGAGAAGGGAACGTCTACCCACTCCAGTAGTCTTTCCTGGAGAATCCCATGGACACAGGAGCCTGGTGGGCTACAGTCCATGGGTTAGCAACCGAACAACAACAACCTTGATCACTTAAATTTTTAAAATTATGAAAGAGAATAAACCCCATCAATCAATCAGCAGAGTTTTCACTAGGGAAAGTCAACTGACTCTCTATACAGATCCAGGAGAGACTCCTAAAATGTGCAAATACTTTCAGTTGTGATGTCAGATATTCTAGGAATGACATGTGCAGATCAACAATTAGACTGAGGCCTATTTGCAGCAGAAAAGGTACAGACAGAAGTCTCTTACCTCTCCCCTGCGTACGCCCAAGCTGATATCTTGCACGGCAGTCGTGCTCTTGAAGAAGCCCCTGTAACTCTTACTGAGGTTGTACAGCACCAGAGTGTCTCCGCTGGTTCTGCCTTTCAGCACCCTCACTTGCTCTTTTTCAACATCTGTGTCCTTGGAAGATGTGACTGTGCCTTGAATGGCAGAGTGGCCCCTGGGAGGATAGATGATTCAGAGTTAATTCACCCCTGAGAAATGGGCCAGAAGAATCGAGGGGGAAAGAAAGGTCAGAGATCATCCCAAAGGTGACATGGATGGACACCAAACGCAAACCACTTGCCGATTTTATAAACAATAAAGCCACGCCAGAGGATGTGCCAGAGGACAAATAATTCATCACAAAGTTGTAAGAAATCAACTTGTCTGACCACTTTGAGTAAGTGAAGTCAAGAGTTAGTCACTCAGTTGTGTACTCTGAGACCCCATGGACTATGGCCCGCCAGACTCCTCTGTCCGTGGAATTCTCCAGACAGCAATACTGGGATGGGTTGCCAGTTCTTTCTCCGGGCGGTCTTTTCAACGCAGGGATTGATCCCAGGTCTCCTGCATTAACAGGTGGATTATTTACTAACTGAATCAGCAGGGAAGCCTTTGAGCAAACAAGTCCTTTGATAAACTAGATTATACATAAAAGTTGCCAAGTGCTACAGTTCCGCAGCACATGCTGGATTGTGTAAAAGAATGCACAGGAGGCACTGGACAGACACCTGTCAGATGAGCACAAAGCTAGCTCTCACCTCTGATTTATTTTCCCTAAATCTGAGCTAGCTCACTTTCTAATCTTTATGATTTTCTTTTCTGGTGCATTTTGCCTTTTGAGTAAATCTCAATTTCTGCAAAGTGTAATAAGCTAATATTTTAGTAACTAAATGAGTAGAGATCACTGAGATAGTGTTGTGCCCACATCAATTTCCTGGTTTTATCAATGTAATATTGTAGTATACTGTGTTATTATACTATCACAGTATTGTTGGGAGAGGTGGGGTGAAGGGTACATAGAGTTTCTCTGGACTAATTTTGCTATTTCTCATGAGTCGTAAGTTATTTAAAAGTTTTAAAAGGATTAAAAATACAATAAAATATCTAGAGCTAGACCCCAGTGCCCCCAGCCCGTTTTCAAGCTGGCTTCCCTGCGGCAGAGCAGCCAGCATCACTGCTGGAATGGGGTGGCCCTGGGCTGCGTCCACCACCCTCTGGCCGGAAACAAGTCCATCTCATTCCCTTTTGGAGGCCTTTTTCCCCTCTTGTAAGCAGTGGTCACTGGAAATAAATTTGGAGGCTAATGACCTCCTCTGACTTTAGAGCACAGGATTGGGGGAGGCTGGGCTTCTCTCAATTTGATGATCATCTCTACAGGCAATAAAGTGATGGAACCTGGACTTTACCCCGTGGGAGTCCTGACGACGGCGTGTCCCGAGCTCGGAGGCAGGTCTCCGGTCAGCATTTTGAAAGTGGTGGTTTTCCCAGCTCCGTTCACCCCGAGAAGCCCAAAGCACTGAAGGCAGAAAAGAAACAGACCATAAAATCAAAATTACGTCAGAAACGGCACTTGCTTTCAACTAGTTTTACGCTACTTTTGGTTTGTATTATTTGTAGCCTTTTACAATCATAAAATAAGTGTATAAGACACTTCGTAGCTCACACAGTACTTCTGAAATCACTGTGACATCTGAGCGGCATAATTTCAGCATTAATTCACAGACAATATATTCACGTCTGCAAGATGAAAGAGGATGACAAGTAAGTACAATTACCACAAGTTATGCTGGATCCTATCTGATAAAACAGGGGTGCACATCACAGGTTCCTGTGTCCCTCTGGCTAGCACAGTATTTTTAGGAGTCACGTCATCATAATCATGACTACCCAGTGCCTTCTTCCGTCTCTGAATCTCTCTCTGTCCTCTAACTCTGATGATGGCCTAACCCTAAAACCAGTGAAGAATGCCCTCTATTTCCGTATGATCACACTCAGCAACAGGTCACCTTTTCCTGCTTCACCCTGTCTTATATTCTGTGTGGAACACAGCCTTGCTGTCTTTGCAGCCCAGTCTCTACCTTGAACCTAGGCTGTTCTTATCTGGAGATGCTGTGGTGGAAGCCGAGACGCTTATCCTTACTGACCTTCTTCCAGGATACCTGTTTCCCCATGTCTGGGCACTGCTGACTTCCTGGCTCCCTGAATCCTGGGTTTCCTGTGGCCGAGCCCAGTTAGTTAGCACAGAGCCCTATTTTGTAGCTCTGGGAGTAGCCTGCTTCAACACCTATGCTTTCCCCACCTTACCTGGGTCTCTTCTACCCTCTGAAACATGGGGCCATCTGCTGCAGATCTGTGCTGTCCCTGTCATTCATGTCAGCCAGACCACACCTGAGCTGCTGCCCCAGGTACAATACCATCAGGTAATTCCAGCACGTTCTACCCTCCGGGCTGAGGCTGGAGTTTTTCAGAGCCCTCTTTCTCACACCCCTGCCTCCCCACTCCACCCATTCCTGCCTCCCTGCTCTCAGGCTCCACCCCTGCCATGGGGCCACCCCCTCTAGACTAGGGGCTCTGAGGCCATTCACTTCACTCTGCGCCTTTCAACCTTGATCTGCTGTTACATCACACTGGGCACTGTTTATGACTTCCCATCACCTGCCCAATTATTAATTCCTGGAGGGAAAGGGGCACAGCGTAGCCATCTCGGTGTTTTCCCTAGGCTTTTGCACAGTTCTTTACATCTAAGTCATTAAACTCAGACGCTCAAATAAAGCCTAGTGAATAAAATCCCAAGATGAATGCATCCTGGACCATTTCAGATATCTGGAGCATTTCTCATAGGACATTTTTCAAGGTTTTTTTCTTACTCCCTAAATCTATCACAGAGAAGGAGCTGTTGGTTAGTCATTCAGTCATGGCTGTTTTGAGACCCCATGGACGAGCCAGGCTCCTCTGTCCATGGGATTTCCCAGGCAAGAACACCGGAGTGGGCCATTTCCTCCTCCAGAGATCTTCCTCCTCCAGGGAATCATTCCCAACCCAGGGACTGAAACTGTATCTCTTGCATTGGCAAGAAGGTTCTTACACTGAGCAACCACGGAAGCCACGGAGAAGTAACAGCAAAATGGAAGTTTTTTCTTTTTAAGCGAGGGTAAAAAAATAGTTCCATAGGATGGCAAAAATCACAATACTAGTCTTAGAGTTGAGCAGCAAACACAAACCCTGCAAAAAACACTCATTTAACATCTGTCCTGTCTGACCACACACCTTGGTGCAGGGTGCCATGTCCCTGGGTAGACACAGATCCATCATCCCTTGCCTCCTCTCTCCCTCAGATCCACTCTCAGCAGAGCTTGCATGCCAATCAGATAACCATATAACCTACTTTGAACTCCTCAGAAGCTTGGAACAATATGAATGCAAGATACTCTCATTTATTTTTCACAGTTAATTAAAAGGAATCACTTCCAGAACTGACATCCCTTTATGCATTACGCACCCATCAGGAACAATTAACGTGGCTTCTGTCAGTTAACAAAAAAACATTTCTACTAGAATTCATGAAAAACAAGTCTAAGCTAGCTGTGGCATGTGAGTGTTTTTAATTTTTCAGAATAACATTTTATTAGATGGCTTAATTGGCCACTTAAAGAGTATTGAAGTTCAAACAGGAGTTAGAAGTGTTTTCCTTAATTAATTGGATTTATAAAATATTTGCACTCAATGGAGAGTCACCCTGTAACCCAGACAATAATGAAAACTCCTGAGTTACTTGGGCTTCCCTGGTGGCTCCCTGATGGTTTCCTGGTAAAGAACCCGCCGGCCAAGCAGGAGATGCGAGTTCAATCCCTGGGTAGGGAAGATCCCCTAGAGAAGGGAACGTCTACCCACTCCAGTAGTCTTTCCTGGAGAATCCCATGGACACAGGAGCCTGGTGGGCTACAGTCCATGGGTTAGCAACCGAACAACAACAACCTTGATCACTTAAATTTTTAAAATTATGAAAGAGAATAAACCCCATCAATCAATCAGCAGAGTTTTCACTAGGGAAAGTCAACTGACTCTCTATACAGATCCAGGAGAGACTCCTAAAATGTGCAAATCTTTCAGTTGTGATGTCAGATATTCTAGGAATGACATGTGCAGATCAACAATTAGACTGAGGCCTATTTGCAGCAGAAAAGGTACAGACAGAAGTCTCTTACCTCTCCCCTGCGTACGCCCAAGCTGATATCTTGCACGGCAGTCGTGCTCTTGAAGAAGCCCCTGTAACTCTTACTGAGGTTGTACAGCACCAGAGTGTCTCCGCTGGTTCTGCCTTTCAGCACCCTCACTTGCTCTTTTTCAACATCTGTGTCCTTGGAAGATGTGACTGTGCCTTGAATGGCAGAGTGGCCCCTGGGAGGATAGATGATTCAGAGTTAATTCACCCCTGAGAAATGGGCCAGAAGAATCGAGGGGGAAAGAAAGGTCAGAGATCATCCCAAAGGTGACATGGATGGACACCAAACGCAAACCACTTGCCGATTTTATAAACAATAAAGCCACGCCAGAGGATGTGCCAGAGGACAAATAATTCATCACAAAGTTGTAAGAAATCAACTTGTCTGACCACTTTGAGTAAGTGAAGTCAAGAGTTAGTCACTCAGTTGTGTACTCTGAGACCCCATGGACTATGGCCCGCCAGACTCCTCTGTCCGTGGAATTCTCCAGACAGCAATACTGGGATGGGTTGCCAGTTCTTTCTCCGGGCGGTCTTTTCAACGCAGGGATTGATCCCAGGTCTCCTGCATTAACAGGTGGATTATTTACTAACTGAATCAGCAGGGAAGCCTTTGAGCAAACAAGTCCTTTGATAAACTAGATTATACATAAAAGTTGCCAAGTGCTACAGTTCCGCAGCACATGCTGGATTGTGTAAAAGAATGCACAGGAGGCACTGGACAGACACCTGTCAGATGAGCACAAAGCTAGCTCTCACCTCTGATTTATTTTCCCTAAATCTGAGCTAGCTCACTTTCTAATCTTTATGATTTTCTTTTCTGGTGCATTTTGCCTTTTGAGTAAATCTCAATTTCTGCAAAGTGTAATAAGCTAATATTTTAGTAACTAAATGAGTAGAGATACTGAGATAGTGTTGTGCCCACATCAATTTCCTGGTTTTATCAATGTAATATTGTAGTATACTGTGTTATTATACTATCACAGTATTGTTGGGAGAGGTGGGGTGAAGGGTACATAGAGTTTCTCTGGACTAATTTTGCTATTTCTCATGAGTCGTAAGTTATTTAAAAGTTTTAAAAGGATTAAAAATACAATAAAATATCTAGAGCTAGACCCCAGTGCCCCCAGCCCGTTTTCCTGTACTATCTTTTCCATACCTGAAATCACCACTGGACAAGCATATAATTTTCTCAACACACAATCCAGATGATTAGAATATACAGCTATACATGCAGGAGTATGCGTTATATGGCAGATTTTATATAATGTTCAAAAGCATAAGAAATGAATCCATCTATAGAGTGGGACAGGAAAGCCTGGTGTGCTGCAGTCCATGGGGCTGCGAAAACATGGCTTAGGGACTGGACAACAAATAGAGTGGGACTGACTGACAGGGGTTCTGAGGGGACTTCAGGGGCTGCTGACCGGGAGAAGGAAACGCGGCTGTGTTCAGCTTATGAAGATTCACTGAACTGGACACTGTCTCCTTGACCGTCAGGCGCCCTTTCCCAGGTGAGGGTGCGTTCCACGGCCCTTCAGCCTCGCCTGGTCGTCCAGAGGCTGCCTCTCACTCCACCAGGACACACGGTGCCTTATCCCTTCCTGTTTCCAAGACCCATCAGCAGTTCCGACCTTCTCCTCATTAGCATCACCTGGGCAGCTCCGCGCCTGCTGCCCGGTCTCATGCCAGAGCGTCTGCCTCAGGGCTCGGGGCTCCAGCACATCTACGGGTTTCATCTCAAGTGGATCTGGAGGGTGGGGGGCTCTGAGTGAGGTCACTGCTCGTTGACCTCCTCCCCACAACACAACATGCAGTTCATGCCCCTGTGCTCAGAAACGAGCTGCCTGGCCATCTTCCAGCTCACAGTCTTGTAAAACAGCATCTGGGTCAAGAGGAAGGAGCCTGGTGGGTGGTGGTGCAGTGGTCCTTGCAGGGATTTAGTGCAGCTGGTATCAGAAGGGAGATGCTGCCCTGGGCCATGTGGCTACTCAGATCCAGCCAGCAACTGGGATATAGAGAGCAGAAACTGCCTCCAGACCAGAGAGACAACAAACAGGGACCTCCTCCCACCCCATGACCGAAGCCCAGCCAACCTGATTCATGTGTGGCTGGAACTCAGGTTCTGATGTGGTCCTGGGTCTGGGCAGACAACACAGGCTGACAGAGGGACTGTAGGCTATAAGCAGGCACCAGGTGGGGAAGGGCAGTGGGGAAGTGGCACCAAGGTCAGGCGGGAGACAGTCCACTTAGGAGGGGCTGCAGGAACTGTCTGTCCAGGTGCAGAGGGTAGAGTGTTCCTATTCTTTCCAGGAATTCACTATAAGAGTGCAAAATATTTCCTGCACAAGGAATTTGTAGAGTCAGGTAGAGGGGAGTAACAAACACGTTAAAACAACACTGACGGCCCTGATGGTAAATGCAAGCTGTAACAGAAACACTGGGAGGACGTCATGCCAGGCCGCAGAGGCAGGAGGACCGACAAGGAGGGTCCAGGAGTGAGGAAGGCAGTTCTGGCAAAGGACCAGCCCAGACTGGAGATCAGGGCCAATGTCGCAGGTGGAGACAGAAGGGACATCACATGGAGCGCCCCTGAGCATGAGCTGCCAGGCTTGAAGGGCCTGGCTGAGAACCTTGGACTTAGCTTTCAGGCAATTAGTGACCCGGTTAGATCTGGATTTTAAAAACATATTAATTTGGTCAGATCATTGTCTTCAAAATGGAATTACAGGTAACTAATGTCTAAGTTACATTTAATTTCTGGGTTCTGTAACCTTCACAATGACAGAGAGCAGCATTAACTATTTACTGCAGGTAAGGAGGACATTATTCTAATATTTGGTTTCACTTATACTTTTCCATTCCAAAATCACTGCATATGGTGACCACACCATGAAATTAAAAGACACTTGCTCCTTGGAAGAAAAGCTATGACCAACCTAGACAGCATATTAAAATGCAAAGACATTACTTTGTCAACAAAGGTCCGTCTAGTCAAAGCTATGGTTTTTCCAGTAGTCATGTATGGATGTCAGAGTTGGACCATAAAGAAAGCTGAGCACCAAAGAACTGATGTTTTTGAACTGTGGTGTTAGAAAATACTCTTGAGAGTCCCTTGGACTGCAAGGAGATCAAACCAGTCAATTCTCAAGGAAATCAGTTCTGAATATTCATTGGAAAGACTAATACTGAAGCTGAAACTCCAATATTTTGGCCACTTGATGCAAAGAACTGACTCATTTGAAAATTCCCTGATGCTAGGAAAGACTGAAGGCAAGAGGAGAAGGGGACAACAGAGGAGGAGATGGTTGGATGGCATCAAATGACTTGATGGACATTGGTTTGAGCAAGCTCCAGGAGTTGGTGATGGACAGGGAAGCCTGGCATGCTGCAGTCCATGGGGTTCCATGTAAACGTAACACTCAAAGTCTTTACAGAAAAATCTTTTGATGCTGCAGGAGGATTGAATACCCAAAATCTGCTGAAGGGGTTTCTACAAAATAGGTTTTAAAATAGATTAAACTATGGAAGGAAGAATACAGGACCAATTATGTTTGAAAGGCACACAGAATTCTATTTCAACCTCTGCCAGTATTGGAAATCTACAGATTCCAGAGGGATTGTAGCCAACTCAACAAAGCTTTGTGATGGGTATTCAAATGGTTCTCCACTGTATCAAATTCTAAAGGAAGTATGTTGATGAAATGACTGAGGGGGGGAAATTCTATAAGGGAATCATCATGGAGTGTTAATACTAGGTCTATAATATTTAACAGTTTCTCCTGTGGTGTGGTCCTAATTAGTACTTTCTCCATGAAGGATCCCTTTCTTAGAGCAAGTCCACAGATTCAGGCCACAAGGGTTACAGAGGGAGAGACATGTCATTGTGGACCCTGAAAGTATACTCCTTGCTTAATATTTTAAATGTGTTATCTGTCAATATTTCACACGTCCTTACAAAACCACTTGTGATTCTATTGAGAATATAGAGATGTGGGTGTAAGAATGTGTTTGTGTGGACACAGGCACACACAAACTCACGTGGACAGCACACATCATATACACATATACCGCTTGGGCTACTGACTTTCATTCTCACCTAACAAAGAGGAGGACATTATCAGCATCATTACTGAATAATATTAATTAAATAAAATATTTTTAGTGCTAATAACAAGAGGATCCCTCCCAGCATCAGG
Organism: Madoqua kirkii; assembly: GCA_006408675.1. Classification (NCBI taxonomy): domain Eukaryota; kingdom Metazoa; phylum Chordata; class Mammalia; order Artiodactyla; family Bovidae; genus Madoqua; species Madoqua kirkii. Next base: position 10,817 of record SJYC01140035.1, on the reverse strand, counting down.
GTCTTTTCCAATGAGTCAACTCTTCTCATGAGGTGGCCAAAGTATTGGAGTGTCAGCTTCCAATGATCAGTCCTGGGTGTTCATTGGAAGGACTGATGCTGAAGCTGACACTCCAATACTTTGGCCACCTCATAAGAAGAGTTGACTCATTGGAAAAGACTCTGATGCTGGGAAAGATTGAAGGCAGGAGGAGAAGGGGATGACAGAGGATGAGATGGCTGGAGGGCATCACTGACTCTAGGGACATGAGTTTCGGTAAGCTCCAGGAGTTGGTGATGGACAGGGAAGCCTGGTGTGCTGTGATTCATGGGGTCACAGAGTCGGACATGACTGAGCAACTGAACTGAACTGAACAAGAGGATCTGGCAAAGGGCAAGTGGTTATCAGCACTGACTTTCTATACACACTTGCTTTTAGGAGTTGATGCTATTTTGCCACAAAATGATGTTATGAAAGTGAAAGTGTTAATTGCTAAAGTCATGTTCAACTCTTTGAGACCCCATGGACAGTAGCCCACCAGGCTCCTCTGTCCATGGGATTTCCCAGGCAAGAGTACTGGAGCAGGTTGCCATTTCCTTCTCCAGAAGATCTTCCTAACCTGGAATTGAATCAGAGTTTCCTGCATTGCAGGCGAATTTTCTACCATCTGAGCCACCAGGGAAGTCCAGAGTATGTTATGGGATCAACTGAATTCACCCTAGGTGCTACAATCAGAGTAAGAGGAAAACTGAACAATTTTAAAAAGGAAAATTCACTAAGGTGACTAAAGAATTGGGTTGAAAAGAAAAAAAAACAAAAACAAAGCAAACAAAAACTATAAAATCTTAACTATGAGATGTGGATAGTATGACACTGTTCAGTGTTTCTTGTCCCACAACCTCCAGGATGGATTTGCTGCTCCATCTTTATTCAAACACTAGTTCCATCAAGGATGAGCCTTGCAGGACATACCTGGGTTGCAGCCAGAGGTCTCTGTGAAGCAGCACCCTCAGGAGGAGAAGGACTGAGCCTTGTACAGCCAACTGCACGAAGATCCAGCCCAGGAAGTTCATCTCAAATGGGCTCACATAGGAGTTGATGCCGAAGTTATGGGTCAGGTCATACCTGATCTGATTGTAACAGAGTTCTATCAGCCCCTGACCCAGGCAGAACTGAGGGAAAATAGTGAAGACCCACTTGAGGACGTCATAGATGTTCTGTAAATTCTGTGCAGTGAAAGAAAGAGAAATCAAAGTGAGAGCTCTTCGTGAAGTAGACACACAAAACCACCAATTATCTATCTCCCAGGCAATACCATCCAGTGTTCCCTTACAATGTAAACTCATGGCTGTTCACAACAAGTTGTCTCTACTAGTGTGGTTCAAGGACAACAGAAAATCAAAAAAAAAAAAATAAATAAAAGGCTTTTAAGTCAACACCAAAAATCAAACCACCCAATCAAAAACTGGGCAGAAGACCTAAAGAGACATTTCTCTGAAGAAGACACACAGATGGTCAATAGGCATAAAAAGATGCTCACTGTTGCTAAGTATTAGAGCAATGTCAATCAAGACCACAATGAGATATCACCTCACACCAGTCAGAATGACCATCACCAAGAAGTCTACAAATGCTGGAGAGGGTGGGAGAAAAAGGAACCCTCCTGTACTGTTGGGGTGGGAATGTAAACTGGTGCAGCCACTATGGAAAACAGAACGAAGATTCCTTAAAAAGGTAAAAATAGAGCTACCATATGATTCAGCAATCCCACTTCTGGGCACATATCCAGTGAAAATCTAATTAGAAGAGATACATGCACCCCTGTGCTCACAGCAGCACTATTTACAATGGCCAAGACATGGAAACCACCTAAATGTCCATCAACAGATGAAGGGATAAAGAAGATGCGGTGCATACACACAATGGACCATCACTCAGTCATAGACAGGGATGACATAACGCCATCCGTAGCAACACGGAGGCTTCCAGAGGTGATCACACTACGTGAAGTAAGTCAGAAAGCAAAAGTCATATGGTATTACTCATATGTGCAATCCAAACCATGACACATATCAGCTTATCCGTGAAACAGAAATAGACTCACAGACATAGAGGACAGATCTGCAGTTGCCAAGGGCGGGGGAAGGGGAGGGGTGGAGAAGGAGTTTGGGATTAGCAGATGCAAGCTATTACAATATAGAGAATGAATAAACAGCCAGGCCCCACTGTATGGTACAGGGAACTATATTCCGTACCCTGTGATCAACCATAATGGAAAAGAACATGAAAAAGAATGTACAGACACATATGATTGAGTCACTGTACTACTGTACAGTAGTAATTAACATGACACTGTAACTCAACTATACTTCAGTAAAAAATAAGCTTAAAATAAAAGTAATAAAGCAAAAAGTGACTTTGGGGGCATGTATTGTTACATCACAGTCTACTGTCCTTTGCACGCAGACATAAGAAAACCACGGAAGGCTCATTTAATGATCCTTTGTTTCCAGTCTTGATCAACTACCACTATTTACAGATTTCCACCAGTCCTAAAGGGGCTTATTATCCCACTTTTCATAAAACTATGTCCCTGGATCAAATAATATATGACTTCAAAGGGTTCCGTTTTAACAAGATGGAAATAGGAGACTTATAGCTTTTAACCAGAATCTGACAGTTCAGGGAATAATTAATTAATGGTGAGGACTCAGATCTGACTGCCAGAAATCCACACACCGCTATCTCTTCCCACGTGAACAAAGCTGTTTGCAACTCATAACACCACGTTGGTAAATAACCCACGCGTGTTGAGTATAGCCACACAAAGTCGGAGAACAGCAATTTATAAGTGTCTGATTCACAATATGTGGAGACTGATCAAGTAGAGACATAGATTACTGAAACTATGAGTTTTTTCCAAAAGCCAAAACTACTGAGTGGGCATACCACAACTAGAGAGCTCACGCACCACAATGGAAGAGCCACATGACACAACGAGGATCCCACCTGCCGCAACTAAGGCCCAACACAGCCAAATAGACAAAAAAAAAAAAAAAAAGAGAGAGAGACCTATGATTTTTTTCACCTACCTGTATCCCCCATCCCTCAAAAGAGAACCTCCGCAGCAGGAGAGACAGATGCTCCACAGCCTGAAGGAGAGCCCCCAGTGCCTTTTCTGGGCGTATCTGATTATAAACTGTGACTTGGTCAAAAGTAAATGCTCACATTGACGTACTGTGTGTCTACACAGTGGTTAATACCAGCTCTACTGGTCTTTGGCACTGGTCTGAAAACCTAGCCCCCTTCCTCGTCTTATGTTTTCATAGGAATATGTTACCTCTTGAACTTACAAAGGAATATCTGAAAATCACCCACTTATGATGTTGATCTTTTTAAGCAGAGCATATCAAAATAAAGAGTAAAGGGAAAAAAGACCTCAGCAACAGCAAGGAAATGCCTTTTATTATCTGTTAACAATTGAGCTTGACTCATTTTTTTGCAAACAACTTACTGCCTGCAGATTTCTGAGTGAACAAAGCTGTTTATAACAGGAGGGAACAAAGCATCCCACTGACCTCAGTCTCAGGACCTCAAGACTCTGTGGGTTGGTTTGCTCTGTGGGTATAGAAGACCCCTCCTTCCTCCTCTTCTGTATGTGACCCATCCCCAGGGCAGGGACTGTCTACCTCGCATCTGCCTCCCTTCTCATTTAGTTCATGACTGAGATCCATGGTATATCAGAGCTCTGACGGGGACAAGGAAGCTCTGTTCTGCCTCCACTGACTTCAACGTGCTCTCGAGTTAACGTCAATGAATCATTCTGCTAGTTCGCTATTTAAATTCTAGACACACTAGTACAGATTAGTGTCAATAACAGATCTAAAAGAAAATCACCAGAATAAACTGTTTCTTTCAATTGGATCCAAAAACGCATGTTTACACAGCTCGCTGGTTCTGTACAGACTTGAGGAAAAGAACATAAGCCGTTGCTGAAAGCATCAATCACGTCCCGGTGCGTCCGGGCACAGGAAGGGAGCTTAGCCTCCAACTTGCCCAACACTGACCGCAGCCCATCCTCCAGACTGGGCCTTTCTGGGGCTGTTTTCTCAGCCTCTGAGTGGATCCAACACCAGGGCTAGTGAGGAACGAGGCCCGCACAAACAGTGGGGAGTCGGGAGAGAACGGTGTGGCCAGAGCCAAGAAGGGAAAGTGTGGAAAGATGGGGCAGAGGAGGCTGCAGAGTCTGAAGTCCATCCCCACAGGCAGCCCAGGGGAGGCTGAGAAAGACGGAAGAGGAGTTACTGTGGACAAGACCCCAGCAGGCCTCACGGGGAGGAGCCTGGCCCGACAAGAGTTGGTTGGGGTGCGGGGGGCAGGGGCGGTGGTCAGCACTGCTGGGTTCCACTGGACCCTGATGCCTGCTGGAGCGACAGCCCCAAAGTGGCCCTCCCGATACAGACAGCCTGATGGAAGGGGCTCTCCTCGCCAGGATAAATGCTCCTGAACCAGGAGTCCAGTACTGGGGAAGCCTTCTGCTCCAAAACTCTGAGAGAAGCAAATCTAACTCTGTCCCAGGGCACCGAGGGGAGAGGGCAGAATCACCCAGAAAATCCAAACCCGCCGTGGCCTGAGAGTATGGTCTGGGCTGTGGCAAATCCCAGGCCGGAGCATCCAAGCCCAAAGACAGGAATGTCTGAGCCCTGTTCCCGGGATGCCCAGACAGGACGCACTTCACACAAACAGCCACTCTTCCAACCAGCGACCGGTCATTCATCTGCAAACAGGATGCGGCCGTGAACGCCCTGCTCAGTCTGCCTTCGCCCGTGAAGTGCCCGTGGCTGCCAGCCTGGGCCTGCCGCTGGCAGCAGATGTCAAGGCACAGATGCTTCTGCTGAGCCCCTGCCTCTCTCTGGAGGTAAAGACAGTGGACGCCAGCATATGTGCAGGGAAGCCCAGCTGGTAAAGGAATGGTCTCGGTGTGAGTGGATCTCTCTCCCGCCCCTCACCCCGGGAGGCCGTGCAGAGGGCCACGGACCTGGGCCTTGGAGACGATGGCCAGCAGCCGCGGCATGACCGTCATCAGCATGTACAGAGGCCAAAGATGAAGTTCAAGGAGATGTAGGAGATGAAAGCGACGTCCGAGCTGGAGAAGATCCTCGAGGTGAGGTACATCCAGGGCAGCGTGGCATACCTGGAAAGCGAAGTGGAAAGTCGTGCTCCCGTCCTACAGCTCTTCTGCCTCCACAGACTCAGCCCCAGGCGACCGGCCGCTGGCTGGTCTTCCTCCCTCCGTGAACAGAGAAACACTTGACTTAATAAAGCTGGCAGTGTTTTCTAAAGACAATGCACATTTTCCATAATACAGTGGGCAGAGCCTGGGTCGGGTCAAACCCAGGCCTGGGCGTGCAGCTCCATGAGCCAAAGAAAGGCCCACTTCCCCCACCCTGTGGGACAAGCCTGGCCTTGCTCCTCGCTCACAGCTTCTCCGCAAAGAGACATGACACCTGTTGGTCAGAGTGAGAATGAAAGCTATCACAAGCGGAAAACTCGATGCAAAATGAGGACCTCAGATGAAAATGGGAAGCTTCCTCTCTGGGGGCCCCTCACGGGCTGCATGCCTTGTGCCTCCAATGTGTGCTCTGACCTCCCGGCTCCTGCAACCCTCCAGGTGGGCACTGGCAAGGCTCAGGCTCCTGACTGAGGACCCTCAGCTGGAAAGGACGAGGAGCTGGAGGAGGGGGTCGTTTCCGTGTGACCCGAAGCTGGGCAGTGGTCAGCGAGGCCCAGAAGTGGCCCTCACAGGCTGCAGTTGGCCTCGCGCTGTAAGAAAACACCCACAAGGGTCCTCAAAGCAAAACACCTCTTCATGTTTCCTTCTCCAGAGCACAGAGCCCGGGTTTATTCACGATTGACTCCCCTTGGCTTCCTCCTGTGATCTCCCCGCTCCACCTACCCCACCAAGCAAAGGAAGCTGGTACCTCAATGTGGACGCCAGCAGAGAAGTCACTGACTTTTTAAAAAAATCTTTATTAATGCTTTTTAACTTATTTTATATTGGAGTAGAGCTGATTAATAATGTCATGAGAGTTTCAGATGGAACTAAGGGACTGGGTCACACATGTACATGGACCCATTCCCCCGCAGACTTCCACTGCCACAGAACACTGAGCAGAGTCCCCTATGCTATACAGTGGGCCCTTGTTGGTAGTCTATTTTAAATATATCAGTGTGTACAGGCATGCTCAGTCATTTCAGTCATGTCCAACTACGACCCCATGGATGTAGCCCACCAGGCTCCTCTGTCCATGGGATTCTTCAGGCAAGAAGACAGGAGCGGGCTGCAAGAATACTGGATCCTCTTGCAGAGGGTCTTCCTGACCCAGGGGACAGAACCCGAATCTCCTGAGTCTTCTGTTTTGGCAGGCGGGTTCTTTACCACTAGCGCCACCTAGTAAGCCCAGCAGTTGTACATGCCAGTCCCAGACTTCCTACCTATCCCTTCCCTCTGTCCTTCGCCCTTGGCAACCATGAGCTTGTTCTCTAAGTCTGTGAGTTTGTTTCCGTTTTGTGAGTTCGTTCATATCATTTCTTTTTAGATTCTGCATATAAGGAATGTCATAGGATATCTCTCCTCTGTCTGACTTATTCCATTCAGAATCATCTCTATGTCCATCAATGTTGCTGCAATTTTAGCATTATTTCACTCTTTTTATTGGCTGAGTAATATTCCATTGTAAAGTGGTACAGCCACCATGGAGAATAGTATGGAGGTTCCTTTAAAAACTAAAAATAGAGCTACCGTTTAACTCTCAAATCCCTCTCCGTGGCTCAGTAGGCTCTTAAAATAGTTTTTGATCTGAGTGTAATTCCTTATCCACATGAAATCTATGGTATTTGCCCCAGATCAAAAATACACCCTTGTATTTCAGAAAATATTAATATTATATAATCATTCAGTATGGTATAAACTTCTGTCAACAGTCTGCCTCATAATTCAGGCATGAAGAAAATGATTTTTGAGCACACAAGGGGGAGGTGAGTGCTTTAATGCAACTGCTCTTAATTAGCTGTTGCATCAAATAGTTCAATGATTAACGATCACTGAATTAAATTCACACTACTATGTAAAAAATAGATAACTAATAAGGACCTACTGTATAGCACAAGGAACTCAACTCAGTGCTCTGTAATGATCTATATGGGAAAAGAATATTTTAAAAAGTGGAAATATGTTGTCCAGTTGCTAAGTCATGTCTGACTCTTTTTCAACCCCATGGACTGCAACATGCCAGGTTTCCCTGTCCTGCACTATCTCCCAGAAGTTGCTCAAACTCATGTCCACTGAGTGATGACATCCAAACATCTTGTCCTCAGTCACCCCCTTCTACTCCTGCCTTCAGTCTTTCCCAGCATCAGGGTCTTTTCCAATGAGCTGTCTCTTCACATGAGGTGGCCAAAACGTTGGAGCTTCATATGCATAACTTATTCACTGTGCTGTACATCTAAAGCTAACACAACACTATAAATCAACTACACTTCAATAAAAATTAATTTTAAAATAAACTAATTACCAAAGAGGTCATGACTCCATGGTCTCTGTCTGAAATACAGAGAGCAGCCCTGCCTCACGTTCGGCCGCACACGGCAACGCTCTGTCCTTCTCGGTCCCCCGGGACATAAACAAGTGCTACCCTGCCGCTGTGTGGCTGTCTGGATGAGCACATGAGACAGCAGCAGTCGGAGCAGATTTTAACTGAAACACAAGGAGCAGCAGCGGTCTGTGAGCCAGTTGTGGGAGGCAGCTGTAGCTGCTGTGAAATTCCTTCCGAGAATGAGCCAACACTCCCTCCCCAACAATTTAATACTACTGATTCAGGGACTTCCTGGCCGTCCAGTGGTTAGAGCTCTGCGATCCACTCAGGGTGCACAGGTTCCATCCCAGGTCACGGAATTAAGAGCCTGCATGCCACTCAGCAGGCTTCCCCAGTGGCTCAGTAGTAAAGAATCTGCCTGGCACTGCCAGAGGTGCAGGAGATGTGGGTTCAATCCCTGGGCTGGGAAGATCCCCTGGAGGAGGGCATGGCAGCCCAGTCCAGTATTCTTCCCTGGAGAATCCTATGGACAGAGGAGCCTGGTGGGCTCCATGGGGTCGCAAAGAGTCAGACACCACTGAGCACACACAAAGGGCATGATCTATTTTTAATGAAATCTATGGTAGCTTCTAACAGCCTCCATTTTTTATTAAACTATAATGTCATTTTAATATTTCAACACTGGAGGTCGGAGGCCTGCTAACCATTATTCTGCTATTTACGGGGTTTCCTCCCTTTGAATCTGGCCCCTCCCCCCACACTGCAGGAATTTTCTAAGACATGGAACAGGATTCTGTGCTCTCATCCTTTTTAGTGTTAAATGTGAACTAGAGAGTGGTTAAGGTTTCATGTTCTTATGTAAGTTAGATTCTCTTTTCTCTCTGAGATTTTTAGGTTTACTTTCTTTTCCCTTTTTGATGCTTATTCTCCCTTTCCAGTTTAAATATCGATTTTTCCTCCACGGAGAGAAGGAAAAGAAAAAGGAAAATTGTAACTGGGCATGTTTTCCTATTATAGCTTATGAGACTCTGATCACTTACACAATCCCTAGTTTTTCCAGATTCAAAACAAATAGCCCCTTTTAATGCCTGACCATTTTTCCTGGGTCTCAGCTTATTCTGGGATCAGCCTTTTTGAGATGGTTCTGGGGCTCCTTGTGTGGCCAGGAGGGGTGAGCCAACATGTTGTCCACTGGGGCACGCAGGGCACGTGGTAGTATTTGGGGCCCCAGGGATCCCTCCTCTTGCAGGGGAGTCACACTGGTAGGCTCATGCATATTCCTGGGCTCCAGCGGAGGAAGACCCCGTCTAAAAACTGAACCAGCCCTGGGATGTCACCTGAGGGCCTGGTGGGTCCCCACTTTGTGCTTCTCCCCGAGAGAGGTCCTCTGGGTCCTCTGGGTCCCCCGCACCTGGGACTCTCCACTTGACATGTCACCCCCTGGGCCCATGGATGTGCCTCGACCCGAGAGAACAGTGAGTCTCTTGAAACCCTTTAAAAAGTGCTGCTGTCATGAACGTGGAGAGAATTCTTAGCTTAAGGTTTCTCTGTTTCTCTCTTTGTCCCTCATCTATTCATCTATCCATCCATACATCTATTTTTCCAGTAAGGATACAACTGTTCCCTAACTAGATGCTTTGAAGAGTCTGAATTGCTGATACAACTGTCATCTATGTAAAAACCACTTTATAAACTTTAGCGTAGATAAAAGCAGAATGCTGTGTTTAAAAATATATATATTACATATATACACATATACATATATATAATAGCGTATGTGTGTGCGTGTGTGTGTGCTCAGTCGTGTCTGACTCTTTACGACTCCAGGCTCCTCTGTCCACGGAATTTTCCAAGGAAGAACATTGAAGTAGGTTGCCATTTCCTATTCCAGGGGATCTTCTTGATCCAGGGATTGAACCCATGTTTCCTACACTGGCAGGTGGGTTCTTTACCAGCGAGTCATAAGTTAATTTTTTCCCTACTATTATCAAGCATCTCTCACATACCTAGCCTAGATCTAGAGTCAAATGATGATCTTATACATTCTTGCTATCAGGCAGATACGCTCTGGGCACTGCTAGCAAGGTTTCTGATCACTGTGTACAAAGGAGAAATTTGTAAAATGACTTTTCTGCTTTTGCTACTTCAAAGCTGTGAGCAAAAAAATAAAGTGACAGAAGTTAGACAAAACATTTCCAAACTACTGAGACCAGGAGAGGGAGAAATACGGCAGCCGTAGAGCTTCACGAGTTCCAGGACAGTTCCGGAGCGGAGCGGGTGGTGTGTTTGAGCCCCAGAGGGGCATCAGAGGCGGAATGACGGGCTCTGGGACAGACGGGGCCAAGCCGCCCCCGCCACTGCCCCTGCCGCCACCATGAGCAGGCACCAGGCGTCCTGCTCAGCCTGCTCAGCTCGTGCCCCTGGAAGCAGCCGCATAATCGGTTGGAAAGGGAGAAAACCATGAAGCCGGCAGCAGGTTCCAAGCTGCCCCGGGGGTTCTCCTTCAGAAAACAAGCCGTAATTCTGCAGCCACGTGTCCCATCACGTACCCGAAAAGCACCAGCAGCAGGGTGGTGGCCGCCAGGTTCTCCCGGAAAGTGAAGGCGGTCAGCTGGAAAGCCACGATCACAGAGACACACAGGCAGACGGAGACCAAGTAAAACAGCTGAGAAATGAAGAGGAGAGGGCCTGTTAGCACAAGTGTTTGTCTATCACCATCTCCTGACCCCTGGCTGCCAATACAGGAGACACAAAAGATGCGGGTTCATCCCTGGGTCCGGAAGATCCCCTGGAGGAGGACATTGCAACCCACTTCAGTATTCTTGGGCTTCCCTGGTGGCTTAGACAGGAAAGAATCTGCCTGCAATGCAGGAGACCTAAGTTAGACCTCTGGGTTGGGAAAATCTCCCGGAGGAGGGCATGGCAACCCACTCCAGTATTTGGGCTGGAGGATCCTCATGGACAGCGGAGCCTAGAGGGCTACAGTCCACGGGGTCACTCGCAAAGAGTCAGGCATGACTGAGCAACCGAGCACGCATGCCTGACCACAAGCTCTCGGTTCGGCTCCCACTTAGCATGTGTCCTGTCTGGCCCAGCACACGGTTGCTGCGTTGGACTCAGGCCTGGAGAGTCACAGTTTGGGACTGAAACATGTCCCCTTCGAGATTCATGTAAAATGAGGTTGTGAGGATGGACTCTGACTCCACCAGGGGGTGGGGTGGGGGGTGGGGGGACGGGGTCCTT
>SJYC01140034.1:0-10629 GCA_006408675.1 Madoqua kirkii | reverse complement strand
TGGACTCTGACTCCACCAGGGGGTGGGGGGGGGTGGGGGGACGGGGTCCTTACAGAGAGAGGAAATGGAGACACAGGCTCCCAGAGTGAGGACGTGGGGAAGAGATGGCTGTCCTCCAGCCCTGAACGGAGTCCTTAGGAGTGTCACCAGCCCTGCCTACGCCGGGATCTGGGGCTCCAGCCTCCAGAGGGGCCATGAGATAAACGTGTAACATCTACACCACCCACACCCACCTCCCACGGGAAAGGGCGGAAAGGGCAGGAACCCAGCCCCTGCCAGGACGCACGGCTTCTTCCCACCGTAAGAACCAAGGCTAGCAACACCTCCTGCAGGGAGCAGCCCCCGAGCACTGACAACCCATGGAAAACCCCGCGGCAGCAGTGCCCCTCCTGAAGTGTCAGATCGCAGCTCTGATCTCAAGTCACCCTCCGTCCAGTGGCCCTCTCTCACGCCTCTGATAAGCCGAGTCTCAAGACGATTGCATCTTGTGTGTTTATTTGTATTTATCTACTTGCTTTCTGCTTCCGCCCATAAGAACACAAGCTCCTTACAGGCAGAGAACCTCTCTGCTCTGTTCATGGTTTGTCCACAACACCTCAGACACACCTTAAAGAAAGTGAAAGTAAAGAAAGTGAAGTGGCTCGGTCCTGTCGGACCCTTTGCGACCTCTTGGACTGTAGCCCACCAGGCTCCTCTGTCCATGGAGTTTTCCAGGCAAGAGTACTGGAGTGGGTTGCCATTGCCTTCTCCAGGGGATCTTCCCAACCTAGGGATCAAACTCGGGTCTCCTGCATTGCAGGCAGACGCTTTACCATCTGAGCCACACCTTGACCCAGAGCAAAACCTCAAAACTCTCCATTAAATGAGTGACTGACGATGGAGGTGGGAAACGGAGAGGAAAGCAGTGCTCTCTGACTTATGCCCCCAGAGTAAAGAGGAGTCACGGTTAGTGGGAGGGAGAGGAGGACAGTCGACACATGACTTCAGGAAGGGGGAGGCTCTGGGTCCTCCTACCTGCTCTCATGCTCTCTGGGCACGTCCTGCCCCTTCTCCTCCTTGGAAGCAGAGGTCACTCTGCATCATTAAATAGCAGGCACGGCGATGGGCAGCCAGGGAGTCCCTGAACCAGGACTGGGCAGCTGGCACTGCCCCGCCTGCTCTGCGCCCTCTGGACACACGACCACGGAGCAGTCACTCCCGGTTCCGTGCTTCTGTGTCATGGTCCCACAGGGTCAGCCTACAGGATGTAGCCTGGCCCCAAGCAGGCATCCAAGGAGGGCGCTGCTTAAACAGCAGGGATGGATGAGATCACCCACTCCTCACCCATGTTAGAGTACGAGCCTCTCGGCACTCATCGCAGTGTTAGGACACACGCCCCGCGCAGGACTTTGCTGTGCCTGCTGGAGTTCTCATTAACGGCCGTTTCTCCTAAAAACCAGCCTTCAGTACCCCTTAGTCTGTCCCGCTCCTGAGTCAGCCTGCTTTGAATAGTTTTCTTCCTCTCGCTTCTCTCACTCTCTGTGCACACACTGCGTCCTGCAGGAAGGCATTCCTGGCCACCTCGACTGGGGTGAATCTCCTTCTCTTTGGGGTTCTCACAATACCTGAATTTCCATTTCTTATGCTGATTGCTATGCTGGGTTTTAACTGTCTTCCTGCTAGTTCATCTCTTATACAGTTCTGTGCATTTCACCTGGGTGGGAATTATATCTTTTGTCCCCACAAGTGCACAGATCCCAGCTTATATCCATCTTCCCCTCCTCGGAAGCAACACGACTGGAAAGTGCAGAGAGGAGGCTTAACGTGAAATGTGCTCCTAGGAACTGGCCAGCAAGGGGCAGCCACACACACACACACACACACACACACCCCACACACGCACACACACCCCCCACATGCACACACACCTCCCGGGGGTGCAGGGACACAAAGGGACAGCGCCAGAGCCCTACCATGTCAAACAGGAAGTGTGTGAGCCAGTAGGTCCTGTAGCCCAGGCCGCTCACGTGCTGCAGCCTCTTGGCCCCGGTCACCCTGTCCCGCACCACGGAGCTGCCGACGGATGCAGAGAGGATGGAGAATCCAAGCACGATGCACAGGGCGACACCGCACTGGCGGATGCTCTCCAGGCTGCGGGTGGGAGCAGAACAGGCGTCAGAGGCTGACGGGGACCCGGGGCGTCTCCTGCTGCTACGGTCAGTGAACTGTTAGGTACCAGTTGAATGGTTACAGGGATGGGGAGGACTGGCTTTTTGCAGCCCTGTGGACTCTTGCCTGCCAGGCTCCTCTGTCCGTGGGATTCTCCAGGCAAGAATACTAGAGTGGGTTGCCACTCCCTTCTCCAGCAGATCTTCCCAACCCAGGGATAGAACTCGCATCTCCTGCACTGTGGACAGATCCTGTACCACCTGAGCCACTAGGGCAGCCTGAAGGGAGGACACGGGTGGGGAAAAATTATTATGGGATGATATGAAATCATATGTGTGAAACTTCTGAAAACTGTAAAGCATGACAGAATTTAAAGAATCTTTCACGTACTGTCTCTAAAAAGTGAAAAAAAAAAAAAGAGAGATCCTGCATCCTTTCTCTACTGACTTATAAGAAGGTCTTATAGTCTCAAGAAAACTAGCTGCTGCCAGATGTGTTGTAAATATTTTTGCTTCTCTCTTAACTTTTTAAAGTTTATTTTTCAACAGACATACTTTCCACTTTTGAATATATATTTTTATATTTGTTAACTTTATAGGCTTTGCATTGGGCTTAGAAAATTTTAGTTCATGAAAATTACAAAAATATTCAGATATTTTCTTTCCTTATCTTAAAGTTTTACTTTTAAGTGTTTGTTTCATATGGATTTTATTATACTGTACGAAATGAGGTAAAAATGCAGATTCATTCATTTACTTTTCAAATAGCCAGTGAGCTCTGCCTACACTGTGAATATATATATATCTCTCCTCAAAGGAAATGAAATAATAAACCGGACCAGCTGGCATATTGGCTATGGGTGTGGATTCTCTTACTAAATCCCCTTGATGACCTTTCAAGGCCTGAGTTACAGCTTCCAGCAACAAAGAGGAGAGTGAAGGTTACCCGCAGGTGCCCATCTGCCCACCCAGAGCCTTGACATGACACTGAGTCTGTGCTCAGGTAAAATGGATGGCCCCTGCCACCTGGCCTGCATGCTGAGCTCTGCCCTCTGCCCACTTAGGGCCACCTCGCTAGACAGCAGCTCCCATGGGGGCAGGGAGGCGACTAGCCCACCTCGGAATCTAAGCTCTCAAAGCACCGAAGCTCTGTATGGATGGCGGTGCTCGGCGATGACACACACTGTGCTTTCTGGGCCATTTTTAACTGGAGCATCACTAACACCTCGGGTCCACCACTGCCTCCTCCTCGGGGATGGTCAGAGCCCAGCTGAATGGCTCAGCTCAAACTGTCCATCATGTCTTACTGTATAATCGAAGTGACAGGCCCACACCTAGAATCCTGGGCAGGCATCAGGTAAAGAAAGGACCCTAAGAGTCCACGTGCAAACGTGAGGACCACCTGCCATGTTCAGGACGTGAGGGGAGGTCGCCCATCAGGCAGATCGATGTCCTCCCACCCTGTCTGGTAGGTCACAGAAGTGCATAAATAATACTTTTTCTTATCATCCATTTTTAACTAAAGGTTCGCTCACTGTGTGGCAGAGAAGGGAGACGGGAGGAGGAGACTCAGGTCTGTACATAAAGGGGCTCACTAGCACCATCTCCATGTGCACAGCGAGGGCAGACTTCCAGGAGCTGTTAAGAGGTGTCACTATGGTAACCTCAGTAAACACTGTGCTTACAATCTTCACTTGAAAAAGATGTTGGGTCCCATGGGCTCTGGTGATTCATCCCCTTAGAACAACTCCACCTGGAACTAAGCCATGCAACACGTGCATCCCTTTGAGACTCAGCTGATGCACGTTCTCCTTCACTCGTCCCTGTCCGCACACTTTACACAGCAACACCCAAGTCTTGCTCCATTCAGTGCATCTGCTGGCGCCACTCACGGATGAAAAGAGGGATGAGAAGCACCTCTACCAACCCCAAGATGCTCTTCCTTAGCCAGCCCACCCTCTGTGTCTTCAACTCACATCTTGTCCTCGTTCAGTAAGGCCCCTCCATACGGGTGGCTGTAGAGCGTGATTCCTACGAAAGACAAGTTGAAAATGCATGAGAGAGCCCGGCCTGCCATCCAGGGACAGCCCGCCTGCTAGCCACCCGAGGCACCGTGCCCAGTGCTGCCTGCCCATCTGGCCAGGGCCAGTCCCTCCACCTCGAGAATGGCGAGCCCCACCCAGCAGCTCAACCAGCGTGCCCTGGAACTTCTGCAGCCACTGCTCCCAGAAACCACCCACAGGCACTGAGCACATCTGCACTACGCGATAGCCTCAGCACTAACATGTCACTGTGGGCTGGGTAATGTGTTACCCGTGATTCACTGTCAAGAGCCAGGCTTGGCAAGACCAAACAACAGTGCATCAAGGGGATTCCTTCATGGAAACCAGTGAAATACTCAAAACTTCTACTCTAAATCAAACCAAGTCTAGACAGAATACTAAAACACGCCACTGGCCCAGCTTTGCTTTGGGGATAGTTTTGTTTTCGGCTTTGTTAGCTTTTTGAGGCTCTTAATTGCTGTATCCACAGCAGCTAATACGCAGAATTCGCCATCAACTTGTCAATTAAAAGGACTTCATCATCTGTACCATCTTTCTAGACTCCATATATATGCGTTAATATGCAATGCTTGTCTTTCTCTTTCTGCCGTCACTCTCCTTGATAGGCTCTAGGCTCCTGTATTAGTTCAATTCAGCTCAGTCGCTCAGTCTCAGTCATGTCTGACTCTTTGCGACCCCATGGACTGCAGCACACCAGGCTTCCTTGTCCTTCACCAACTCCCAGAGCTTGCTCAAACTCATGTCCATTGAGTCACTGATGCCATCCAACCATCTCATCCTCTGTTGTCTCCTTCTCCTCCTGCCTTCAATCATTCAAAGCATCAGGATCTTTTCAAATGAGTCAGTTCTTTGCATCAGGTAGCCAAAGTATTGAAGTTTCAGCTTCAGCATCAGTCCTTCCAGTGAATATTCAAGACTGATCTCCTTTAGGATGGACTAGCTATATCTCCTTGCAGGCCAAGGGACTCTCAAGAGTCTTCTCCAATACTACAGTGCACAAGTATCAAGAGGTTCACGTATACCTAGGGCTGATGCATGGAGACATATGGCAGAAACCATAATAATATTGTAAAGTAATCATCCTGCAATTAAAAATAACATTATTTTTTTAAAAACAGGATTTCATCGTGAAGGCTTTTGAGACATCCATGTGTGCTCCCCACCCCAGCAACTCCATCAGTGTTGTATCCAGAGGAACTGCAGGGCATCAGGCGTCTCGTCTTACTGTCAACGATGAAGACCGACCCCTCTTCCTGTCCTGACCTGTCACCTCAGAGGTGCAGAGCTGAGGCGCAGCTGTGCGTGGAGCTCATCCCTGCATCCTCACCACCTCACCCAGCTCCCCTGCACGTCTCCTCCTCCGGTGGCTCTGGCCAGTGATCCGTACTTTGCACTCTCTTATGTCAAATATTTACGGAAACACATGGGGCAGAAGTAAACATAAGTAAAGAGCTTGGCGCCAGAAGAGACGACAGAAGCCAGAGTCCCCCAGCCCCTGCCACCAGGCACCCTGATCCCTGTCCCCCCCGTGCCTCCTTCCCACTCACTCCAGGCTTCTCCCCTCCCGCCCTGGCCTGGGCTCAGCCACTCACCAAAGCAAGGGCTTTCACAGCAGAGAGAATACTGGGAGCTGCTGGCCCAGCTTTCCAGAACCATTTCTGTATTTTAAATTAACACTGTCTGGGTGCTCTCCCTCAGACTCTCAGCCTGTGTACCAAATGCCTGCAGTGGGTTTCCCAGCCCCCAGACCTGATGAACACATCTGCCATGAGCCAACTTTGCTGCTCTTGACCACTTGCCTATCAGGACACCTCTTCTGTCCTTTTCCTGAACAAGGCTCTTCCCCCTCCTTAGGTATCCTCCAGCTCCGGCTCCTTCAGGTGCTGAGTCACCTGACAAGCGGCCCAGCATCCACCAGCCTTGTTGAGAGGTGGCCCAGCAACTAAGGGACTGAGGACTGTGCTCAAAACATGCAGTGAAACTGTGGGCCAGCCTGACCTCTGAGGCTGGAGGCTGCATCTTCAGCATCTTGTGTTTGGCTGATGTTCCTACTTGCAGTCTTTCTAACAGAATAACACTGTGATTGTAGGGCCAGGGCTTCCCTGAGTTCTGTGAGCTTCTAGTAAATTCTCTAACATGATGGAGAGGCTATAGCCAGCCGCTCAGAAGCTGCAGAGTTGAGAGTAGGCTAGAGAGGAGGGAGGAAACTAAGGCGGAGGAGGCTCCAGTGGCCTAAGAGAAAGTCACGTCTGACTCTTTTGTGGCCCCATGGATTGTAGCCTGCCAGGCTCCTCTGTCCATAGAATTTCCCAGGCAAGAACACTGGAGTGGATTGCCATTCCCTTCTCCAGAATATCTTCCTGATCCAGGGGTCGAACCTGGGTCTCCTGCATTGTAGACAGATTCTTTACCATCTGAGCCACCTAAGGCCAAACACAATCAGTAGGCAAGCGAGAGCCACAGTCCCGACTACCTAGACCCCAGCGCATCCACTGTCCGCATTTACAGCGTGTGATGCCCTTGCTGTAGGACCTCAGAACTGCAACAGCGATCCCTGTAACTGGGTTGTTTCCGTCACATCACGTGTACTCAGGGCTGCGCTTAGGCAACAGCTCAGAGCTGATTATGAGGGAAAGGCCCAGGCTCCTCAAGAAGGACCACGGTTCCAGCACTGCACGGGATGAAAGGAAATCACTCACACCTCTCTTCAGTGTCGCTTCCAAAGGCTTTCAGAAACATTTCGAAACGGAAATTTTGAATACACTTGCCCAATTTTTCTTTGATTATTCTTGCCATTTATATTCCAGCTTTTCTAAGAATTGGTCCACGGCAATGTACAAATGTATAAAATTAGTTTTTAGTCTTTTCATTACAGCACGTCTTCTATGGCTTCCAGAGTCTGTATATCTGTCATCTGTAAAAATGCACATCTGTGCTTTTGTCCAATATTCATTGCAATAGCAAAGTACTTAACTTGTCTCCAATTCAAGCAGTTGCTTTGGGGTTCATTTCTTCTGTAAAATTTATCTTTGCAAGTACTAATGCCCAGATGTCTGTAAACATCTACACCTAAAGAAAAGACTGGCTTTGGCATCAACTCATGGGCAAAAGTTTTGTTCTTTTAATTAATTCACTATGAGAGATGGAAGAGTTTATTTAATCTCACAGAGAAGTAAGAGAAATGTATGAACTTTTCTGACTAGAAGGCATTCTGATAGCTTTCTCTCTGTCTCTTCTTCCTCTTAATCTCTCCTGGAAAAAAGATTTTGTTATCAATATTAAGACTAATTATTATGCTTATTGAGTAGTAGATGCCAATCATAAAAAGATTTTAGATAAAGAATAGGGTAGAGAGTAAAATTAAACCATAATCCAACCCCAAACCAACCAGAATTAATTACTATTTGCATTTTGATATTAATTATTTCAAAATGCCCAAGGTTTTATCCATACACACATTATTATTAAGTTATATTTTACTTTAGGTATCTTCTATTTCATGGATCATTCATGACCTTCAATTAATTTTTTGCTACATGCATGCAAATGTGTGATAATCTATGCGCTTCACTAGAATCGATGTTCACCAAATTATTTTATTCACTTTATGGATTCGATATTTTTGTGATATTACTCCTGATGAATCCCTTACATGACTGTCTTTGGGCATTTATTTTCCCTAGGAATACTGATGGTATGTTTCTGAGCTACATCCCACAGAAGGATATTTCTGTGGTCTCTTTACTTTACAAGCAACACTTTTACAATGTATGGAGTTTGGTGAAAGCATTAGTAGTTCAGGCATGTCCAACTCTTTGCAACCCCATGGACTGTAGCCCGCCAGGCTCCTCTGTCCATGGGATTCTCCAGGCAAGAATACTGGAGTGGGTGGCCATTCTCTTCTCCCGAGGATCTTCCCAACCAAGGGATCGAACCCAGGTCTCTTGCATTGCAAGTGGATTCTTTACCACTGAGAAGGAGTTTGGACATCTGGCTTTTCCCCACCATGTTCTATAGGCAGTGTTACAGGATCTGCTGCCTTGGAAACTGTGGTCAGAGTCAGAAATCAAATTCTGGCTCCTCCAGTCCCTTGTGAGACCACAGACCCTTGGCCATCACACAACAGAACTCAGAGAAAGGCTCTGACAGGCAGGACCAGGATCTGAGGACACAGGGAAGGACACTGTGTGTCCCCTGGCTTACTTACTGGGGCCCCACACATCCAGACTAGATGCCACCTCCAAGTGGGAAAAGCCAACAGGGCTGGCTCCAAGGAGCTAGGAGGCCAGTAAAGTCTGGCCCAGTGAAAGAAAACCCTCCTGGCAATATCCGCTCCACCCACCATTCCAGCCAAAAGTCTCTAGGAAAACCGCCCTACAGCAGGTCCCATCTGGAAGTGGATCCCCTCCTACCTGTGGAGACAGCTGGCACCATGGATCCCCTGCCAGCATTCAAAGGTGAGCTGAGCCTTTTCCCACAAGTGGCCAGTGAGAGTGGCTGAGGGAGGTGGAGCACGGTGAGGCAGCGGAAAGCCCAGCCCCGATCCACCTGGGGCATCAGACAATGTGGCCACGCAGGGCAGGGCTGCCAGCACCCTGCTTCACACCACGCTCTGTCCCAGCCTACAGCCCTTCAGGGGCCACGCCTCCATCCCACCAGCATCACTGAGGCTAGGGGGCTGTGAAGCGGGGCACTTGGAGTGTCAAGGGTCCTCTGGGAGCTGAACTTAAACCCTCACTTGGGAGCAGTGAGACAGTGCATGCTGGTGCCTTATTTGCCAGGCTCGTATGTCTGAGCCCACCCTCCGAAACAAGGCAGATCTGTTGCAGGGCCCAGGGGTAGCTTCCACATACATCATCTACCTCGTTCTCAGGCTAGATTTCAACAAGGACTGCCTGCTTAAGAAATGAAGCGCCAGTCTATGTTCCATACAGGATACAGGATGCTTGGGGCTGGTGTACGGGATGATCCGGGGAGATGGTGTGGGGTGGGAGGTGGGAGGGGGCTTCAGCATTGGGAGATCATGTACACCTATGGCTGATTCATGTCAATGTATGGCAAACCAATACAGTACTGTAAAATAGAATAAAGTATTAAAAAACAAAGCAAAACCACTTCATTGGATTCATAACCTAATAATTTGGCATCCAAAATGTCCAGGATTCAATTGAGAATATTCTTCACAAGAAGAATCAGAATAATCACAACTTGAAAGAGAAAAGACAATGAACAGACACCAACACTGAGATGAATCAGGATGTGAGAATTATCTGACAACAGAGACTATAAAGGTGTTTCAATATGTAACTGTGAATTCTCTTTAAATGTGAAAATAATTTAGTGTATCAGTAAAAAAAAAATATAGCAGTGATAAAAATAATCATGTGGGAATTCTAAAACTGAAAGAAACAGAAATTTAAAAAATTACTAGATTTTCCACCCAGCAGTTGGGTGGAAACAGAATGACAGAATCAGTGAGTCTGAGGATGAACAACAGAACTTACCCAAGCTGAAAAACAAAGAAAATAAATCCCAGAAACTAGGGAACCTATGGGAAAATAACAGAAGATATGACATTCTTATTATCATAGTCTAAGAAGAAAAGAGAGAGGGGGATTGAAAAAGCACTTGAAGACCTAATGGCTGAAAACTTTCCTACACTGGCAGAAGATGAAAACCTACAAAGTCCAGAGCAAATTCCAAATGAAACTTCAGTGAATCCCAAACAGGCAAGCACAAATAAATCCATACCATGATGTATTATAATTAAATTTCCAAAAATTAAACATAATTTTACAAGGTCTTAAAATCAGCCAGAGAAAGAGATTGTAACACAAACTCAAAATACAGTGGATCCCTCATTTGGAACCACGGTATTCAAAAGAAACTGGCATATTTTTCAAGTGCAGAATTTTCTTTTCTAATTGACAGCCATGAGTTATATATTCAGAGAAACCATATTCCAAGAATGAAAGAGAAATTAAAACATTCTCAGTGGAAAGAAAAAAGGATCTGCCGTTAGTAAACCTACTCTGCTTATCTGAGGTAACTGATATTTCTCCCGGAAATCTTGATTCCAGCTTGTGCTTTATCCAGCCTGGCATTTCACATGATGTACTCTGCATATACGTTAAATAAGCAGAGTGATAATATACATCCTTGATGTACTCCTTTCCCAGTTTGGAACCAGTCTGTTATTCCACGTATCAATAATCTCTGATACACAGATGACACCACCATTATGGCAGAAAGTGGACAAGAACTAACGAGCTTCTTGATGAAAGTGAAAGAGGAGAGTGAAAAAGTTGGCTTAAAAGTCAATATTCAGAAAACGAAGATCATGGCATCCAGTCCCATCACTTCATGGCAAACAGATGGGGAAACAATGGAAACAGTGACACTCTTTTTTTTTTTTTTTT
>SJYC01140033.1:0-27328 GCA_006408675.1 Madoqua kirkii | reverse complement strand
CAAATAAAATCAGATTTTATTTGGGGGGGCTCCAAAATCACTGCAGATGGTGACTGCAGCCGTGAAATTAAAAGACACTTACTCCTTGGAAGAAAAGTTATGACCAACCTAGATAGCATATTCAAAAGCAGAGATATTACTTTGCCAACACAGGTCCGTCTACTCAAGGCTATGGTTTTTCCAGTAGTCATGTATGGATGTGAGAGTTGGACTGTGAAGAAAGCTGAGCACCGGAGAATTGATGCTTTCAAACTGTGGTGTTGGAGAAGACTCTTGAGAGTTCCTTGGACTGCAAGGAGATCCAACCAGTCCATTCTGAAGGAGATCAGCCCTGAGTGTTCTTTGGGAGGAATGATGCTGAAGCTGAAACTCCAGTACTTTGGCCACCCCATGTGAAGAGGTGACTCACTGGAAAAGACTCATGCTGGGACGGATTGGAGGCAGGAGGAGAAGGGGACGACCGAGGATGAGATGGCTGGATGGCATCACTGACTCTGATGGATGTGAGTCTGAGTGAACTCTGGGAGGTGGTGATGGACAGGGAGGCCTGGCGTGCTGCAATTCATGGGGTCACAAAGAGTCAGACACAACTGAGTGACTGAACTGAATGGAGCTGATACTCTGTCTACACAAAATTCACTTCAGGTATAATGACATAGGCTAATAATAAAAGGACAAAAGAGATATATTGTGCAAATATTAATTTTAAAAAGCAGGAAAAATTATATTAATATCAGTTAAGGTAGCCTTAACAGCAGCTAAAAATATAGCAACAATGAGGAATGCTACACAATGACAAATGCATTAGTCCACCCAGAACACATAACTATGTACCAACCACCAGAGCCTCAAAATACACAAAGTGGAGATCGGCACAGCAGAAAGGAGAAACGGACAAATCCACAATTATATTTTGAAACTTCAGTACACCCCACTCAGCATATGACAGAACTATCAGACAGAAAATCAGCAAGTGTATTGATGAACTGAGCCACAAAACCAGGCAGTAAAACCTAATCGGTATACATAGAACACTCCACCCAACAACAGTAGAATACTCATTTTTTCCATCCCCCATGGAAACTTCACCAAGATAAACCACACTTGAACCATAAAACAAACCTCAGCCAACATAACATCATTAAGATGCAGAGTGTGTTCTCTAACTATGATGACCTAAACAAAAAGTCAATGACAGAAAGGTAACAGGAAAATTCCACAAGACCAGAATTTAAACAACCCACTTCTAAGTAATCCCTGAGTACAAGAACAGGTCTCAAAGGAAATTTCTGCAAGTCAGAAGCCGATCTTATTTGTATCACTTCAAAAGTAATCTGTCACAGCTTTGTAAAAGAAACTGTTCTTTAGCTCTGAACTTTAGAAAAATCATCAGATTTTTTAATCAATAGTTTCTATCACATACTTTCCAGTTTGGGAACATTGCTTGATTCATGGCAGACCTCTTTGTTGGCCCAAAGTTGTGCTGTTTTGTTCTGATGCACGTTTTCTCCTCTCATCATTCTTTGCTACTTTAATTATTATTTGTCTGTTTTCTTTCTCTACCTAATCCGTGAGCTCTCCTCCTCATCATCGGTTTAATGACAGCATCCTTCCCCTCTGTGCTCTGAGGAGACTGCGCGTGGGACAGGAAGACTTGCCATCAATACGGTGACTCTGCATCCAGTGAAAATCTGTGCCGCCATCTGCATCTCAGCGGTCATCTTCTGCCCCAGCCCTGCAACTTGGGCTGGCTTTCCTTCACCTTTCTCTTCTGCTCACGAGTTCACACATCTGCCTGGATCTGTGCGGATGTGAGCTCATCCTAAGATGCTCCCTTGATAACTGCTTCTCAGTGTGTGCAGTATTTTCCTTCCAGGAGATGTGAGGCAGGTCCCTGACCCCATGCTGGGCTT
Source organism: Madoqua kirkii (assembly GCA_006408675.1). Taxonomy (NCBI): domain Eukaryota; kingdom Metazoa; phylum Chordata; class Mammalia; order Artiodactyla; family Bovidae; genus Madoqua; species Madoqua kirkii. The sequence goes on along the minus strand of SJYC01140033.1, from coordinate 25,415 downwards.
GACAGCTGCTTTAGTCTTTTGTTCTGACTCCTCCTTGATGAGGCCAGGGGCTGGTCCTGACACCTCAGTGCCTACGGCCCTCTCAGCACAGGGAGCTCGTCACCTCCACTTGGGTGAGACTGGATTTTCTCTCAAATATCTCCAAACCAATTGAAAACCAGTGCTGACGGCCAGTTCCTGACACCCGACATCTCTTTGTGCAGAAACTCAGCTGGACCGATCTGAGCTGACCTCCTGTTCTCAGGCCTAGGCTCTCTAACCAGGACTCAGGGGTTTATTCCTAGGGGATGTGCATCTTATTCCATCAGAAGGAATGTAGGGAGGAAACTCTGCTAAACATATTTTCCTTCTGATCACTCTGAGAAAATGGCCTTGTATTTACTGTTCTATTCTAGGCTTTGAACAGTGAAATTTTTAAGGATAAAAATTCTGGGGAGAGCTATCTAACTGCTGTTTTTACTGTGAAACACTGATTTTTTTCCCCAAGCAGTCTCTTTTTTAAGAGTTATACATACATGGGAGAAAATTCATAACTTACTGCATGAGACAGAAGATTTTAAACATTCTGTGATTACCTACTCAGAGAAAAAGCCATCATTAATATTTCTGAATCTGTGTATGTGTGTGTTATATACATAGATACCTATTGTCTCTCTACACTATTCCACTGTATCAAATTCCTGCTTGGAGGTATGTATGTTGCTATAACTTTTAAAAACTATTTTAAACAATTATACAAGCATAACTTTAAAGAAAATTCTGAAATTATATGCTCGTTACTTCCTCCTGAAAAATACCAGCAACTGGAATTGTTTGGCTGCATGGTTTCCCCTAAACCCTCTTAGGTAGGAATTACTTTGATTCTTAAAACAATCCTGTGAGTAGGGAGGCTCACTCTTACCATAACTAAAATTATATTGTGTTAAAACTGTCCCCTCCAAGGGGATTCAGAAAGTGGGGTATGGAGCGGAGGAGGCGGGGGTGGGAGGAAGGGACAAGCTCCTTCTGGCTCCTGACACAGGGCCATACTTCCTGCCCCCAGGTGTCCGTCGTGCCGGGCAGCAGTGTCCGAGCAACTCTGAGTTCAGAGAGGAGGCAAGGGGGAAGCCCTTGACTGTGACTCCCACGCACCCTCTGTCTCCCTGCCGCAGTCACCAAAGTATGACTCAGCCAGGTCCCCTCAGTGCAGCCCATGTGGCCGTTTGCACATCTTCTTTAAAAAACATCTGTTCAGTCCTCTGCCCATTTCTTATTCAAGTTGTTTATTCATTTTGCTATTGAGTCGGAGGTGTTATGTATATTGGATATTAAGTCCATGGGCTATATGGTCTGCAGATATTTCCTCCCATTCCATAAAGTGCCTTTTTGTTTTGATTGTTTCCTTGAATTAATCAGGTTAGACTCAGAAGAACAAATACTACATGATCCCACTTACATGAGAATTCTAAACTAGTTTGACTCCTAGAAGCAGAGAATAGAATAGTAGTTATCAAGTGCTGGAGGAAGGGGAGGTGGGGGGTGTTGTCAAAGGTATAAATAAGTCCATGGGCTATATGGTCTGCAGATATTTCCTCCCATTCCATAAAGTGCCTTTTTGTTTTGATTGTTTCCTTGAATTAATCAGGTTAGACTCAGAAGAACAAATACTACATGATCCCACTTACATGAGAATTCTAAACTAGTTTGACTCCTAGAAGCAGAGAATAGAATAGTAGTTATCAAGTGCTGGAGGAAGGGGAGGTGGGGGGTGTTGTCAAAGGTATAAAGTTTTAATCATACAAGTGGTAAGTCTTAGACCTCTGCACAGAGCCTAGGGTTTAAGGCACTGTATTGTGTATTTAAAAACTTGCTAAAAGGATCGATTTTATGTTTTTTAATCACAGACTAGATTGATAGAGGGATGGATGGATAGATAGATAGACAGATAGATAGATGATAGATAGATAGCTGTAGTTGTTCAGTTGCTAAGTCATGTTCGACTCTTTGTGACCCCCAGAACCGCAGCATGCCAGGCTTCCCTGTCCTTCACTATCACCTGGGGTTTGCTCAAACTCATGTCCACTGAGTCAATGATGCCATCCAACCATCTCATCTTTTGTCGTCCCCTTCTCCTCCTGCCCTCAATCTTTCCCAGCATCAGGGTCTTTTCTAACGAGTCAGCTCTTCACATTAGGTGGCCACAGTATTGGAGCTTCAGCTTCAGCATAAGTCTTTCCAATGAATATTCACAGAATTCTCCAGGCAAGAATACTGGAGTGGGTAGCCATTCCCTTCCCCAGGGGACCTTCCTAACCCAGGGATTGAACCCAGGTCTCCAGCACTGCAGGCAGATTCCTTACCATCTGAGCCACCATGGAGCGACAGTAGAGAGACAGAGGGAAACAGACAGATGGACAGACAGCTGTATGGGACAGAAGGGAGGCAAAGGTGATGTTAGGGGCCTGTCCATGATGATGGTTTCAAGGTGTATACTTACCCAAACTCATCAAGGTGTCTATATTATGCTTACAGTTTTTCATATGTCAAACATATCTCAGTACGGTTTTTTGCTTGTTTGTTGGTTTGTTTTTAATGTAGAAAGTTGAGCAGAAATATTTAAGGTGAAGAAGAGTGAAAGAGGTGCTCTGGACAAAGGCTGAGCAGAAACCAGGCTGGAAGGGGCAGCAGGTCAGTGGGGTTACAAGCTAGCCACAGAGAGGGTAGGAGGGGAGCATGGCAGGAACAGGGAGCACTGGCAGGTCAGCAGCAGATCAGAAGGCGGCCTTTGACATGGGAGGAACACAGGCACTGATGCCTGAACATGGGGCCAGGACAGTCTCACCACTTTAGAAACGCTTCCCTCAGCAAAGCATCTTAACCATGTCTTTACTCTTGAATCATTATCAATGGCATCTCAACAAAAATACTTTCCAAGGGGAGCACCCAGACTAGGGCCGGGGGATGCAGATGTGTGCAAAACGTGAAGGGGGAGGTGAGGTGCCAGCAATGGGCAAGCAGGACTGAACTTGGGTTTGGGTTTGAAGGTTTTATTATCATTTCATCCAGGAGGGTATGACAAACAGGCTCGTCAAGAACCAAGAAGAAAGGAGGGAGGGGGTGTGGGAGAAAGAAATGCGGAAGAAAAGCCCCAGTCAGGAGGGGCTTCTGGCCAGAAGTGCGAGGCCTCAGGTTGTAGGGAGGAGTCTATTTTATTTGATTATAGGAGATACAGGAAGGCAAGTGGGTGTAAAGGATGGATTCTGCGGTGATGTGGCACTTAGAGGACATGAGGCTGTGCGCTTGGGGGCAAGGGGGAGTCCAAGGGCTCACCCAGGAGGCTGACACAGGGGCAGCTGGTGCAGATGCTGAGAATATTCAGGATCCCAAGGGCAGAGAGATGGACTGATGGTGGGAGGCACGGGAAGAAGCTGTCCAGGCTGGGGGGACTTGGCCTCAGCTGACTTTTAACTTCCCTCGGAACCCAGAAAAACATCATCACGTGCCCTTGCTGTTGTTGCTGTTCCATTGCCAAATCGTGTCTGACTCTTTGCGACCCCATGGACTGCAGCATGCCAGGCCTCCCTGTCCCTGTCTCCCGGGGTCTGACCTTACTGTGTGACTATCCTGCTGACATGCAAACAAAGCCTCTGAGTTGCTGCATTCTGTGACCCCCACTCTTCAGATGAACTGAGGCCACATCCACGCCTGCCGCCTCCCCGGCTGCAGGGCTCTGCCCAGAATCCACAGATGTCCAGGCCACTGTGGGCAGTCACCAAGCAGGACAATGGACTCACGTGGGAGGAAGAGCCTCCCTGCAGAGTCCATGCATGAACACGTCTACGCGTCTAGACCGCCGCCAGCCGGCCAGTCATCTGACGATGACCCCAGGTGCTGGGCTAGGCTAGTCACCTGCTTTACACTGAGTTTCACACTTAAGATCAGGGGAGCCCTGACAAGCTGCAAATTTGCTGGGGCACAGCAGGGTGGCCAGGCTAGGTCAGGGCTCAGAAAGCTCCTCCACTGAAGGCAGGGACGTCCAGGTGTGCCAGGACCCAGGTCCTTGGAGACGAGAAGCAGGTATGTTGTATGCAGAGCGCTTCATCAGCGGTTATTGCCAAGACGCCCACTGATCAGGTTCCCGGTTCTGCCGGACTTAGGACTCAGACTCCGCTTGCATGGCCCTGCCGAGTCCCATGGTCTGTGAGCTCTTGAGTCATCACAATGGCTAAGCTAACAGCTCGCTGTCTGTCCATCACAGATGGGGCTTCTGTGCAGAGCCCTGTTCATCACAGTCCTTAAACAACACTCGGCTATGACAGGTCCCCACACAGTCACCCGGGGGGCTGTGCTCCCAATTCACCACATAGACCCTCCTTCCCATGTATACACACTAAGAGGAAATGGGATGTAACACAAGATAACATACTGCTCAAGAAGTTGCCAGTAGCTGATAATAAATGTCTTCTTCAAGTCAATACAACCTTATAACAAACGAACAAAAAGTCTACTATCAGTGGATGCTTCTCAGCTGACCTTCTCATCAGGAAGGCCTGGGACCCCAGAAAACAGGGCGGAGAAGACACAATCGGCAGATGCCTGTGGGCTAGTCACATTGTCCACAGGCCCAATCAATGCTCATGTTACACACAGCTACACACACACACACGCACACACATGCACATGCACACGCGCACGCACACACATTCCCTGCCCATCCTTCCTCACAGCCAACCTCCCACAGAGCAGAGTTTATCCGTCTGGCCTCCTAAATTCCTGAAAAGGCCTCCCTCACCAGCCTCCTTTCCTCTGATTCCATCTCCGCAAGTCCCCACGTCTAGCTCCACAGAAGCCACCAGCCAGTGCACTGCACACCCATTGTCCTGGAGATGCTGGAAGACTGGGTGACTCTTTCCTGCTCTTCCTGACACTCTGCCTTTCTCTGGACTCTGTGCTGAGATCTCCCACCTCAGGGGCCAGCGCCCCTCTGCCTCCTTGCCGCTCCCACCCTCTTCCACCCTGACTTTCCCGTCTCCACGTCAGTTTGGGCTAAGTAGTCTTTATTCATGACCCCTCTCCTGACCTCCTCTCTCCAACTGTCTGAATCCTGCTGCACATGTTTTTTCATCTGACATGTGGCATGAACTCACCACCTCTGAGCTTGTATAAACCCCTTACTCTGTCTCTTTCTCCTGAATCATTCCCAGGTCATCAGTACTGACCACTACATCACTCATTACTAAAAGCTCAGACTTATATTTTAATCCTTTAAGCTCTTCCTCTAAATGTCCTGGTGTCAAATTCTTAATTTTTCTTTTTGTTCCCTTCTCCAAAGGCTCAACCTTTCCTCCCACCTCTTTGAAGCTGATAATTTTCACTTGTTTGCCTTGAGGTGTCCTGGCCTTAGCTGGGTCACTCCTAAACTGGGAGCAGCATCCTTCCAGCAGGGCACATGGTAACAGCCAGGGCCCCTCCGTTTACCACGTGGCTTCAGATTGTTCTTCCTGACACACTCCTGGGATCCTGTCATCCTCATTCTCAGATACAGACCAAGCCTTTTGGCTGCCCACTGCATCAAGGCCATCATCCTCCCCTGTCAGTCAAGGTCAAGCAGAAGCTGGCCTTGCTGGTCAAAGCAGCTGGTCAAGCAGAAGACACCCTCTCGGACAGATCAACAGTGCTCCTACACACTCGCCCTCAGGATGAGGTCAACTGGAACTTCCTGCAGGAACTTGAGCAGATGCACTGACTCCTCTCCTATCAGCACCACTAGCACCCACGGTAGCATCCTGACATCAGTCACACTTTCGCTCATGTTCCAGGTCCAATGTTAGTGACCGCCTCCATGAAGTATGCTCCCCTCCATGAAGCATGTTCCATAAAGCATGCTCCCCTCCTTGAAGCATGTTCCATGGAACATGTTCCCCTCCATGAAGCATGTTCCATAAAGCATGCTCCCCTCCATGAAGCATGTTCCATGAAGCATGCTCCCCTCCATGAAGCATGTTCCATAAAGCATGCTCCCCTCCATGAAGCATGTTCCATGAAGCATGCTCCCCTCCATGAAGCATGTTCCATAAAGCATGCTCCCCTCCATGAAGCATGTTCCATGAAGCATGCTCCCCTCCATGAAGCATGTTCCATAAAGCATGCTCCCCTCCATGAAGCATGTTCCATGAAGCATGCTCCCCTCCATGAAGCATGTTCCATAAAGCATGCTCCCCTCCATGAAGCATGTTCCATGAAGCATGCTCCCCTCCATGAAGCATGTTCCATAAAGCATGCTCCCCTCCATGAAGCATGTTCCATGAAGCATGCTCCCCTCCATGAAGCATGTTCCATAAAGCATGCTCCCCTCCATGAAGCATGTTCCATGAAGCATGCTCCCCTCCATGAAGCATGTTCCATAAAGCATGCTCCCCTCCATGAAGCATGTTCCATGAAGCATGCTCCCCTCCATGAAGCATGTTCCATAAAGCATGCTCCCCTCCATGAAGCATGTTCCATGAAGCATGCTCCCCTCCATGAAGCATGTTCCATAAAGCATGCTCCCCTCCATGAAGCATGTTCCATGAAGCATGCTCCCCTCCATGAAGCATGTTCCATAAAGCATGCTCCCCTCCATGAAGCATGTTCCATGAAGCATGCTCCCCTCCATGAAGCATGTTCCATAAAGCATGCTCCCCTCCATGAAGCATGTTCCATGAAGCATGCTCCCCTCCATGAAGCATGTTCCATAAAGCATGCTCCCCTCCATGAAGCATGTTCCATGAAGCATGCTCCCCTCCATGAAGCATGTTCCATAAAGCATGCTCCCCTCCATGAAGCATGTTCCATGAAGCATGCTCCCCTCCATGAAGCATGTTCCATAAAGCATGCTCCCCTCCATGAAGCATGTTCCATGAAGCATGCTCTCCTCCATGAAGCATGCTCTCCTCCATGAAGCATGTTCCCCTCCATGAAGCATGTTCCATAAAGCATGCTCCCCTCCATGAAGCATGTTCCATGGAACATGTTCCCTTCCATGAAGCATGTTCCATAAAGCATGCTCTCCTCCATGAAGCATGTTCCCATCCATGAAGCATGTTCCATGAAACATGTTCCCCTCCACGAAGCAAGTTCCATGAAGCATGTTCCCCTTCATGAAGCATGTTCCCCTCCATGAAGCATGTTCCCCTCCATGAAGCATGTTCCATTTGTGTCTATTAGAAGCACCCTCTCAGTTTGTTGCAGCAGAAAGGCAAAGGCTGTGTTATCAGCTGTACCTAGAACCAAACTGTGGCCCCATCACTCAACAAGCAGGTAATGGGTGATTCCTCTGAATCTCAGTTTTTTAAACAGTGAAAGAGGCAAATGGCACCCACCTTACCAAATACACACAAACACTAAAGAGGACCATGGATATAAAAATATCTAATGCCCCTAGTACATTTCAGACACAATAAACACCACTCTGCTATCCCTCATCCACAGCACTCTATATTCTTTATTACTTCACTTGGGCATACGCATTTTTATATTATATGTACTGCCATCCCAAAACAATTGCAGTGCCACAGAATAATTAAACCTGTTTTATTTTGAAAATTGGTGGAGAGGGGAAAACAAATACAGCAGAATGAATCTGAAGTCATGGCATACTAGGGAAATGGTTTAACATTTATTTCTATGTGAATTAATGCTTCAAAAAAATCCTATAAATAAATTATGACAACTACGACCTGCTGGTATTTATACATCTGCTTTTTTTTTTCAAATAACTGAATGAATTTGATAAACTACTCAAGTGAAGCATATAACATGCCCTTAAGCCTATAAATCCACTCTGGGTTCCAGAAATGGACCCGTGTCATTTACCAGAAGAAGAAAGCACAGGCAGTGAATTTGCAGTCAACACAGGTAACTGATGAGTGGAGGGCTCGGCATAAAGTAAATCATGGTAAGCGATGAGCACCTTCCCATCAGTAACGGTGACCTGGACCAACGATAGTGTCTTTAGAAAGAGCAATGACTCTTGCTTCTGGAGGATGCTAAGTCACTAGGAGTGAGCTCTCTAGTCACCTTCGACTCCTGTCATCTCGTAGCTGAGGTCACAGCTTCACAGGTAAAGACACTGAAGGACACACACATACAAGCCACCACAGCCTCTGGATGTATATGTGCTTCTGCATGGCCTGGCTGCCAGATAGAAGCTTCGCATCACTCTTCACATCTCTGCCCACAGCCTCTGCTGATTCTTTCCCATTTAACGATACTGTCTGTGGAAAGTAGTGAATTAGAAAATGCACGCAGAATAACATTACCATACTGTCTCCAGTCTGCGGTAGGGGGTAAGCGCCTCCACAAAATAAGATTGTTGAGATGATTGAGGTAGGAAGGCAGGGAGTGGAAGCCTTTCTGGTTGTACCACACCTAAAAGAGAAAGATAACTTAATAGCCCTCATGAAATTAGTTCTTAAGTCTATTCATAAGCTATTCTCACATACAAGGAACATGTGTAAATTTGCTTCTCCAGCACCTGAACACAGGCCTCCATGTAATGGTCCCTCAAGGCTGACAGTGAGCAGTGAATTCCAGCCTGCTAATTTTATATTTATCTCCAGCATATAATTTATAGCTAAAAATAGATTAATTTTCCCCAGAACAAATGTGAGTGTTGCTCTATAATTATATTCTCACAGCAAAAAAAAAAAAAAAAAAGGAATCTAAGCCCATTCATTTTTTTTTCCTTTCTCCATTGGTAAGCTAATGAAATCTGACCTGCAAATTAAAAGCACAGAAATGATAAGAAAAAAATGATGACTCTCAAATTAATAACTGAATGTGGAACATTATTCCTCAAAATAAATTGAAGTGAACATTTGCTGAGCACGGAGAATAAAGCAGCCGGCCCGTCAGACAGGAGGCAGGTGAAGGAGCAAACAGGAGACAGACAATGTTATTAAAATTGAAATAAGAAGTAGCATAAAAAATACTAATTGAACCATCAGTATCTCGATCTCACAATATTGATATTTTAATGAAAAAAAATTTTAATGCACTCAGGGGAATGCTGGTGAGTGTCTTTAAGAGATAATGAATCAACCAGCAAATTTTGACCTTAATTCAAGTTCACTTCTCCAGATGACACTGTCTTTTGTGACAATCTTCTTTGTGGAATTTTAGCTGCTCCCTCACTGGTTTCTACTTGGAGGAAGCTGTGCAGGTTCTCACACTTTGTGCAGTTAAGGCCAAATCTCAGGTCCCTGGGCTTCCAACCCATTCCCCTCCCCAACCCCATCACAGGGTGACCAGTTGTCTCCGCCAGGGTCCTGAGTTCATGGGGGGAATTCAGTATCTAGTGACAGTTTATGAAAATGCCTTTCTCTGCAGGACAGCGGCTAACTCTTTCTTAGGAAGCCCACCTCACTGGGTGATTAAGGAGGCAGAACCTTGCCCTCTGTCACAGCAGCTGCCTTTACACACCCCCATCTTCAAATAGTTTCATAGGTTCAGGGAAACCCTTAGCAGTCACTCTTTCCAACTCCAAGGAGGAAGAAATTCTGCTCAAGACCGACTATCCACAGACCCAGGACAACCTGTTGATGCCCTCGGCTGTGCTCAAGTGGATCTGAGACTGGTAACAGAAAAATTCACAGACTCACAAATGGGTATAATTCAGACACAGGATTCTGAAAAGTGGGAGGATGCCTGGGTTTCCTTCAAGGGCAGCCCGCCCCACCCTGCACTGATATCACTTACCAGAGGGTATCTGCCCCCGTTCTGTACCCAACACAGGGACCCCAGTCCCTGCAGGATCCCCCGAGTCCACCTCTCACTACCCCACCCTCAAACATACACACCTTCAGATGTGCTTACAGGGACTAGCTATGCTTCTGGATACAATGACGTAAAATGCAAGACTGCTAAAGTTACGGGACATACAGTAGAAAATCTCTGCTGTGGACGGGAACCACAGTCCACGGCCTGCTCCCCCCACCACCAGTCTTGGCTCCATTAACTGCTTACCTGGAGGAAAAACATGAAACCCAAGGGTGCACTCTGCCCTAGACGTGGTGCCTTCAAATTAGTTTGTTTGAAATTTTGTTTTAAAAGCAGGGTGACATTTGTCTCAGCTTAGAAATGACACTATACACAGAAATTCCATAGTGGTCCAGTGGCCAAGACACCACACATCCAGTGTGGGGCCTTGGGTTCGATCCTTGGTTGGAGAACTAGGATCCCACTTGTCTCATGGTTTGGCAAAAAAATTTTTTCATCTTAAAAATTAACTGATTGATTAAAATAAAACAGAAACAAGGATTTACTGTATAGCACAGGGAACTGTATTTTTAAAAAACAGTGTACAAAAGCACAGACACCAAAGTGGGGTAGCTACAGTGGGGGTAGGGTACCCCAAAGCCTGGGCATCTCGCCCACTTCTCCCCATCAGCTTCAGCTTCAGTGTTGGGTCGAGTTCATGTTCCATTTCTCCTCTACCCGGGGCTGTGGATCTCCGACCTGGGCTCAGCCCCTGTGCCTCCAGGAAGCCACCAGGACTGAGTCTCCACCATCATCCCAGTTGAGACCAGCAGCTGACAAACCTCTCCAATCAGGAACACAGTCTCCAGGCCAAAGGTCAAGAGGGCTGCCTCATGATCAAGACCAAGTCACAGGGGTGGCCGTGAAACTTGGTGATGCTTGCTGAGGGAGGGGTGGTGCCCAGTGACCCTCTCAGGGGACAGAGAGCTTCCAGGGACCTAAGGGGTATAACCCTGAGGACCCTGATGTCCCAAAATGCTCGTTAACCACAGAGAGTGCAACCTGTCCTAATAGGAGCCACAATGCGGCCTAAAGACCTCAGTGAGATGATGAGACACCAGAGTTCAGCAACGGGGCCAGGGCAGAGGGCAGAGGGTGCCGCCGTGTTGGCCCCTGAGGGCTCCAGCCCTGCTCTCTGCAGACAGGAGGCCGGTGAGGAGCTGCTCCGTTAGCCTGAGTCTAGATACTGAGAACATGGCCACGGGGGACAGTGCCAGGGGACCAGGTGGGATCTGGTCAGTGAGCCTCCCCACCGGCGGGAGACCCGGCATTCTGTGCAGAGCGCGGCCTCCAAAGCCCCGCCTAGCTGCTGACGGTCCTGACGACCCTGGCGTCACTTTCGGGACAGATGACAACATCTCGAGTTCCAAGGACCAATTTGAACGTCATTTTGGTTCTACTACAAACTGGCTTTTGCTTGGGAGAAATTTTATAAATTCTTTTAAGTAAGCGATAGATGCTTCATGATGATCTTAAATAAGGTGTGGGACTTCCTTCCCTGCTGGTCTCTAAGTCAGGATCAATAAATCCAACAGCCCAAGGAGGAAGTTAACCTCCTTTTAGGAACACATTGTGACACCTCAAAACAGACCTTTCATGTCAGGTTCCCCAGGAACAGTTACTCAGAAAAGCAACTAAGTTACTGTAAGGGAAATAATATCTATGGATGGATATTCAAATGCGTAAAAGTATACGTGAGAACAGAACAGAAGGCATGCCAAACACCAAGAGGGCAGTGTGTTTAGCCTTTTTAACTGAAGTGTATACATTCTAGAGGGTCTCCCTGGTGGCGAAGAGGTAAAGAATCCAATGCAGGAGACGTAGGTTTTATTGCTGGATCGGAAGATCCTGTGGAGAAGGAAATGACAACCCACTCTAGTATTCTTGCCCGGGAAATCCCATGGACTGTAACCCTTCAGGCTCCCTCTGTCCACGGGGTCTCAAAGATTGGATGGAACTTATCAACTGAACAACAAAACACATTCTAGAGGATGTTTAACTAAACCAGCTGAACACTCAAGATGTGAATGAAATCATTCATAAAGGTTCCATAAGAGATAGTCTAAAATATGATGACTTTTAAATATTAAGCCTATTCATATGCAAATTTCCCCTTTTCGCCTCAAAAAGACTGCAAAAATCGTAAACTCTGAACGTACCCCAAAGGCCAAAGTAAAAGGCTGGTGGTTAATTACCAAGAGATTAATGTAATAATTTGACATGACATCAACCCCCAACAATGCTATAGGAATTTAAGACACCAGATGCCCTTTAGAGTCCAATGCAGACTCTCGATCATTGAGCTCCCTGCAAAGAGGCTCTCTCCCCAAAGGGCTGGCTGGATACTTGCATGCCTGAGTACTGCAAAGTCCATGTCAAACAACATCAGAAGCTGCAGAAGCCACTGCTCAAACACGTCAATATCGAAGACAAACAAGGAGGAAAAAGAGCAGGTGTCAGGGAGACACAGGATGCTGAGCTGTCGTCACGGGAGCAGAGACACAGGAGAGCCTTGGCTGCCCTGCCCCAGACCCTAGACACTCCACTGTCAGCAGGAGGCTTGGTATTCACACAGATTAGAAACTTAACATGTTCTCGGAGGAAAGGAGCAGATTCCTCCTACAAACTGGGTTTATTTTAATAACAGTCACATCATGTGTTCAGAAAGCCAGCAAAGGTATTTTAGATGATTTTTCTATCAAGCTATGAATCTTGATCTTTTCATCTTAAGCTATAAATCCTTCCCCGTGTGTGGCCTGCAGCGTGAGAGAGATTTGAACAAGCCTCAGTTGAAATGAAGGATGTCTGAGCAGTCTACACAGGGACGGGAACTTTTCATCAGGGATTACACTGTGAAATACAACTGTTAAAACTTTTCTCTGTGATTACATTGTGAAGTATGAGTGTTCACATTTTCACCAGGGATTACATTGTTAAAAACCTGCAAAGCACCTTTATTTCACTGAATATCCTTCAACAGGCATAAGCCTGGATCCTGAAAAGCTTTTCCACGTCACCATGAACCACGAAAGCCCCCACGACAAGGCAGAGACATTTCATCGGTGATATGACAGGTTTACAAGCAGACGCCACTCCCAGGTGGCTCAGTGGGAAAGAATCCGGCTCCCACTGCAGGAGACTCAGGAGACATGGGTTTGATCCCTGGGACAGGAAAATCCCCTGGAGTAGGTAACCTGCTCCAGTGTTCTTGCCTGGAGAATCCCATGGACAGTGAAGCCTGGAGAGCTGCAGTCCATGGGGTCGCAGAGAGCCAGACACGACTGAGCAACTAACACACACACACAGCACTCCCACGACTTCCTCTTTCCCAATTTCTCTCAAAATTGGGACCAAAACCAGACTATTTCCCCAATCACCAAGACTGCGAGCTTCAAATCTTTCCCATCTTAAGGTTGTACCAACCTCTTTCCTTAGGGAAACCTGTCCTGATGCCCTGCCTCTGAGTTCCTTCGTGGCTAAGGGGGTAAGGGTGGTCCTGGTGGGTAAGGGGGTCTTTCCTGGCCACTCTCGGTAATCTCTGGCCAAAAAGAGTTTCCTCATTCATAGGACCAGACCCAGAGGGCTTAAAAATCCAACTCCTGGGAGGGGTGCTGCCTGCTCACCACTCTGGGTGCATCCAGTCATGAGGAAGAAAAGGAACGTATTGGGTTGACCCAAAAGTTGGTTCAGAACGTGATAGGGAAAACCCAAATGAACTTTCTGGTCGGTAAATGCACATATCAAGATCACTGTCGCCCTGCTGTTGCTGCTGCTGCGGCTCAGTCCCTTCAGTCATGTCCAGCTTTTTTGCAACGCTATGGAATGTAGCCACCAGGCTCCTCTGTCCGTGGGATTCTCCAGGTAAAAATACTGCTGTGGGTTGCCATGGCCTCCTCCAGGGGATCTTCCCAACCCAGGGATAGAATCTGCATGTCTTCCGTCTCCTGCACTGACAGGCAGATTCCTTACCACTTGTGCCACCTGGAAAGCCCACCCTGATGATAAGAGTCTTCAAAAGCAGATTACTTTCCTTATTTGCTTTAGGTCTATCCAGTGAATTCCCATCTTAACAAAAAAAAACAGTAACCTATTTCATATATTTCTATACAGCCTAAAGGAAACTACTCATTTTCTCTTTCAAGAGAATGCTCACATACAACTGGCTGTGTTTCAGGGCAACAAACACTGGTATTTGGTTTGATTTTGCCTTTACCCACAAAGATATTTACAAAGCAAGTTTCCCTGAATGCTTTCTCAAACAAGAAAAAAGGAAGGACTGTACCTTTGCCAGATTTGGGGGTTTTGACACATTTGAATTTGTGTCTTGAACTTGATTGGGGATTTGCACTCCAAAAGACCATCCTCCAAGCCTGGGAAAGTAAACAAGAGGTCAGAGCTTCCGCCAGGCAGCACCAGGCCCTCCTAATGGAGGGCGTCCCCCACCCACCACACAGGAAGCCGTTAAACAGTAGCTGAGGAACTTCCGGGCTCTGGGTCGCAGGCCCCTGGGGTCAGCCTGCTTCGGGATGCGGCCTGGCCCCAGGCGTGTATCCGAGGAGGGCGCTGCTTATTTAGCAAGGACGGATGACATCACCCACTCCTCACCCACGTTAGAGTACGAGAGCCTCTCAGCACTCACCGTGGTGTTAGGACACACGCCCCGTGCAGGACTCTGCTGTGCTCGCCGGCCCTGCTGGTGTTCTCATTAACGGCCGTTTCTCCTAAAAACCAGCTTTCGGTACCCTTTGGTCTGCCCTGCTCCTAAGTCAGCCCATTTTGAATTGGTTTCTCTTCTTCCTCTCGCCTCTTTCACTCTCTCTGCTCACATTGCGTCCTGCAGGAAGGCATCCCTGGCTACCTCGACTGGGGTGAATCTCCTTCTCTTTGGGGTTCTCACAACACCTGAATTTCCATTTCTTGTGTTGATTGCTATGCTGGGCCTTAACTGTGTTTTTTTGCCAGTTCATTTCTTACACAGCTCTGTGAGTTTCTCCCAGGATGTGGGATGAATTTCTCTCCATATCCCTTGGGTTATATAGTATATTTAGCACTTATGAAGCTTCTAAAAATATTGGACATTAGGAAAAAAAAAAAACAACAACATACTAAACTTTGTTCCCCAGTCTCTGGATAAAAGGAGATTAAAACAACAAATTTCTGCCGTTGTGCCTGGATTTTGAGCAGAAATTTGGGGCAAACGAACAGATTCCCACTCAGCTCAATTTAACTTAATCATTCATTTCAGAGACTCAAGCATTCATTGATTGAGTGCCTTTTGTTTACCAGATACTATTCTAAGTCCTGGGCACACAAGCACCCACCTTCAGAAATCAGAGATTCCTGGATGTGTTTAAAGGCACAACGGGAGGGCAGCAGGGGCCAGAGGTGGTCCGGGAAGCATCAGGAGGAAAGAGGGCCTGGGGGTGGGGTGGGAGGATGTTCTAGGCATCGCAGACACCCCACGCAATGATGCTTTTGTATCAGGTGGGGAGGTCTCAGGACATTTGATGGAATAGTGAGTATGATTGCAACTTAAAGCAATGAGCAGCTCATCCCTATCCTCTCATCTAGATTCCCCCTCTTAGGCTCAAGGAAATGCAGCATAGAACAAAAGCTTTCCTCAAAATCTCTTAAGAGGGACCTTAGGATAGCGTGGAGAGTGTCCCTCATTATGCTGTGAGCGTCTCAGGGCTTATCCTCTAAAGCAGTCAAGCTGCCTCTGGCTCCCCCAGGTGACACTCCATGAGCTTGACTCCCCCACTGCCCCCAGGGCCAGAGTGAAAGTCAGCAGGAGGAATCTGATTAAGTTCTGCAGCGCTGCTCCGGAATTTTTATGAGTTATCAAGGTTAGCAGGAGATTTCTGAGCACTGAAGAACATCAGCATTTGAAATGATCAGATTTCCTAAGTAACTCTGAGAACAGGAAAGATACAGCAGAGGTTTCAAACCCACCTCGGTTTTTCCGTCGGCGCCAGCAAATACTCCTCCAGCGGGAGGCCAGAGAGGTTGAGAAGCCGGTGGCCCAGGCGGTTGGTAGGTAGGGAGCCCTGGTGCTCGCATTGGGGCACTTCTGCAATCATTTCCAAAGACAGAAAGCTCGTTCACAACCCACATGCAGGTTTCCCGATACTACTTAAGTAAAGCAAATGTGACTCTTCCCTGCTCTCACTGTCTCAGTGGCTCATCGATGGCCTTTTATGTGTTCTGATTCCTCATGTCTCTCTTAGAGTCACCTACATTTGAGAATTATACTGGAATTCCACTGCAACCTTTGCCATTAGTTACACTGGGGGACTTCCAATCCTTTCCTGTATACAAGTTGGGCAGATGGGTAAGAACTCAAAAGGGAAAATACATTTTCACTGGGGCCATCTTGCATTTGATGAACCACCAAGAGAGTCAGAGGATGCTAAGCGAGAAAATTCAAAAGAATGTGTTTCTTTCCTAAACACCTGAAACAGAAAACAAACTCCTTTTCCGCAGCCACGCAGAGGCTTGGAGCCTGGACATACTTGCCTGGCAGGGACCACCTGACTCCCTCTCTCCTGAGGGCCTCTGACTCCAAACAAGTAGACTAGCATTTCCGGAAGATTCTGCCAAGGCACCTAGGCACCACACATACACAAACAAGGGTTCTTTAGTCATAAATGAAAAGCTGCCTCTGTCCCACTCCTTGTGATTTGAGCATCTTGTGGGAGCTATGGCAAAGAGACCTGCTACATGGCGCTTTCGCTGACATTTCTGAAGCTCCCCTGGCTATGGAGCTTTTTCACAGGAAATGCTTTTCTCCTTGCATACATATTTCGGAGATCTCACAATTCATGTGAATTTGAGCGATTTCAACATCAACCATTCTGGTACTCGTTCATTCATTCCTCTGATACTGACACCCAATCTAATTTCAATAAATTTCAGGGAGCTTGTAATAAAAAGTACCAGTCTAACAGAATGAGTGAATCAAGGCCAAAGAATCAGAGCATGGAGTGAAAACTTATAGGGTTCCTGAGTTAATGGAATAAAGAAGATGGGGAAGAAACAAATCATTGGGTCCATAAAGACTTGAGCAGAATAGCTGGTCACCACAAACGAGCAGCAAATAGAGTTCCCAATCACCAGTGGCCAAGGCCAAAGGGGTAACATGCAGCACCCACCAGTGGTCTCTGGCGGGCCCTCCCTACATCCACGGGGCTATGGAACTGCCTCACCTGAGTCTAGGTATTTGGTCCAAGAGAAGAAAGGAGACCAGGTCCATCAAAAGGGAGCCTGTCTAAAGTCACTACACTATTAGGAGGGCTTGCCCGGTGGCTCAGACGGTAAGGAATCTGCCTGCAATGCAGGAGACATGGGTTCAATCCCTGGGTTGGGAAGATGAAGAAGGGATTGGCAACCCACTCCGGTATTCTTGCCTGAAGAACTCCATGGACAGAGGCTATGGTCCATGAGGTAACAAAGAGTCAGAACCAACTCAGCAACTAACACACACCCTGTGGACAACTAAACAGAAAAGACTTATATACATGCTCACATGGTCATTTTCTTAAAGCTCAATTTAAATTAAGATTTTTGTTTGTCTTATTTTTTTTCCTGTAGATTAGGATAGCCATATCTGTTTCTTGATCTCAGCCAATAGACCTGTGCCCTTTACTAACTGCCTCCTGAGATGATTTCCAACCATTTTTCCACATAAATTTCACTCCATTCTCCTCAACAGACTGGACAGTGTGCCTCTCACTGTAACAGGGGTAACCTACTTCTGTGTGCCATTGTATCGCTCAACCATAGTTAGAAGAGCCACGTGATATTTGTCTTTAACATCCAGCTTTCAAAACTCAAATAAAAATACAAGAAACCTGAGGTCACCCTGCCTTGAAATTCTGGGAAATTTCTCCCCTGAAATGCAATTCTAGCTCCGTTGTTGGACTGTTGCTGATTGCGACCAATGGAAAATGAATGGGAGGGTCACCCTGGAAACCATGTCATGACAGCTTTCCAAGAAGCACCCAATCAAGGAAACCTAAGAGTCATTTAGTTGGAAAGTTCATGTAGTTACCAAAAATGAAGATTTTTCAGATGGGAGTGACTCATTTTTTTTTAACTGGAGTATAAATCCTTTACAATACTGTGTTAGTTTCTACTGAACAAGGAAGAGAATCAGCTATATGTGTATTCCCACTCTCTTGGATCTCGCCTCGACCATTCCCCTCATCCCACCCACCTAGCTCATCACAGAGCACCAAGGGAAGCAACCTATACGTCAACAGACAGACAGAGAAAGATGTGTGTGGCATGTGTGTGTATATACGCACACATATATATGTGTGTGTCAGTAGTGTCAGCCATAAAAAGGAACAGAATCGGACTTCTACAGAGATGTGGATAGACCTAGAGTCTGTCATACAGAGTGAAGTAGGTCAGAGAGAGAAAAGCAGATATCATCTATTAATGCGTATATATGGAATCCAGAGGAATAGTCCAGATGAGCTTATCTTCTGGGCAGGAATAGAGACATAGAGAATGGACGTGTGGAAGGGGAGGCTAGGGAAGGGGAGGGCTGGGTGACTTGGGAGAATAGGTGAACTCACTTCTGTTCCTTGAGGTGTAGGCTCATAAAAAATCAAAAACACTGAGGAAACCTACCAGGCAGCCACAGGACTCTTGGACGCCCCACTGAGAGGAGGGCTCGGGGTGCCAGCAGGAAGAATTCTCCCTGACAAAACAAAGGAGAAGGTGGAATGATACTCAGATCACAGAGCTGCTGCATCTCCATGACAGCATCCCCCAGACCCGAGCACAGCTCACGAGAGCATCATCTTCCCGTGATGCAGAAGGCAGAGTGCTCACATTTGTTTTCACAGCTCGAGCTGTTAACCTGATGACAATGCTTTACTAAATCACATTATTTCCATTATATTAAATGATGGTCTCACTCTGTTTGTGCACTGAATGTGCCACTGAGGCTCCCGGGGGGCTGTCATGAACCCCAGGGCTCCTGGTGGCCAAACCAGGTACCCTCAGCACTAGTGCTCCTGCTGCTGCTGCTGCTAAGTCGCTTCAGTCGTGTCCAACTCTGTGCGACCCCATGGACTGCAGCCCACCAGGCTCCTCCGTCCATGGGATTCTCCAGGCAAGAACACTGGAGTGGGGTGCCATCGCCTTCTCCACAGCACCAGTGCAGCAATTCCTAAACACAGGAAGTTGCTAACTTATTTTCATTGTGTGATATCATAACTGATCATCATTTAACGAAGAGCAACTGGTATTAAATTTCTGTTATGAAGAACGGTGGTGCCACAGAAACTATTATGAAACCAACTTACTGCAGAGTCTCAGAACCTCTATATTCCAAAGCTCTCTATCACTGTTGTCCTTGTTAGTCCTCTTGTTTTGATTTTTGCAGCAACGTTTACAAATTGAAATCTGCTTTAGTACTAATAATTGTTATTTACTCACAAATTGGGAGAGAAAGGAGAAAATTAACCTTTACTGAACTACAGGCACCTGGCTAGATGTTTTCACCACAAACATCTGCAACCTCACTTCTAGGAAGAAGGACTGGGCTCTCAGAGGCCAGGGGCTCACCCGACATCACCCTTTGGAAGAGAGTCTCACGTGCTCTTTGCTCCAGGCAGTGTGGCTCTAGTGTTAGAACATCAAGGTGAAAAAACGTCCAGGCCGATGAAAGGAAACCTGCCATTTCTGTTAACCAGGTCAGCAAAATACAATTTCCATGTAAATTTCTGAAATTATCAAAAATCACCTCAAGGCTTTCCCGGTGTGACTTTCTCTGTTGACCAGCCTATGGAGACTCCTGTTTTGAGTCTTGAAAGTGATCAGGGAGACAGCATCCAAGGCAGTGATGTGCTTAATCAGACTGCTTGCTGTATCTGATAATCACTTGGAAAAAAATGACTCCGCTTACACTCCTAAAGCTGGCAGCCTTCCTTGCTTCCACTGCTGGTCTTCGATGACTGTTAGCAAGTATTTACAACATAATGAATTTCTTCAAAATGTCCTCTTTGTCTTTTCCAAATCCTCCACTGGTTTTTCTCTTAGCTTCCAGTTTAGAGAGTAAAGTGAATTTGAAGTCGCTCAGTCATGTCCAACTCTTTGTGATCCCATGGACTATAGTCTACCAGGCTTCTCTGTTCATAGGATTTTCCAGACAAGAGCACTGGAGTGGGTTGCCATTTCCTTCTCCAGATCTTCCTGACCCAGGGATCGAACCCAGGTCTCCTGCACTGCAGGCAATGTCCAACTCTGTGCGACCCCATGGACTGCAGCCCACCAGGCTCCTCCGTCCATGGGATTCTCCAGGCAAGAACACTGGAGTGGGGTGCCATCGCCTTCTCCACAGCACCAGTGCAGCAATTCCTAAACACAGGAAGTTGCTAACTTATTTCATTGTGTGATATCATAACTGATCATCATTTAACGAAGAGCAACTGGTATTAAATTTCTGTTATGAAGAACGGTGGTGCCACAGAAACTATTATGAAACCAACTTACTGCAGAGTCTCAGAACCTCTATATTCCAAAGCTCTCTATCACTGTTGTCCTTGTTAGTCCTCTTGTTTTGATTTTTGCAGCAACGTTTACAAATTGAAATCTGCTTTAGTACTAATAATTGTTATTTACTCACAAATTGGGAGAGAAAGGAGAAAATTAACCTTTACTGAACTACAGGCACCTGGCTAGATGTTTTCACCACAAACATCTGCAACCTCACTTCTAGGAAGAAGGACTGGGCTCTCAGAGGCCAGGGGCTCACCCGACATCACCCTTTGGAAGAGAGTCTCACGTGCTCTTTGCTCCAGGCAGTGTGGCTCTAGTGTTAGAACATCAAGGTGAAAAAACGTCCAGGCCGATGAAAGGAAACCTGCCATTTCTGTTAACCAGGTCAGCAAAATACAATTTCCATGTAAATTTCTGAAATTATCAAAAATCACCTCAAGGCTTTCCCGGTGTGACTTTCTCTGTTGACCAGCCTATGGAGACTCCTGTTTTGAGTCTTGAAAGTGATCAGGGAGACAGCATCCAAGGCAGTGATGTGCTTAATCAGACTGCTTGCTGTATCTGATAATCACTTGGAAAAAAATGACTCCGCTTACACTCCTAAAGCTGGCAGCCTTCCTTGCTTCCACTGCTGGTCTTCGATGACTGTTAGCAAGTATTTACAACATAATGAATTTCTTCAAAATGTCCTCTTTGTCTTTTCCAAATCCTCCACTGGTTTTTCTCTTAGCTTCCAGTTTAGAGAGTAAAGTGAATTTGAAGTCGCTCAGTCATGTCCAACTCTTTGTGATCCCATGGACTATAGTCTACCAGGCTTCTCTGTTCATAGGATTTTCCAGACAAGAGCACTGGAGTGGGTTGCCATTTCCTTCTCCAGATCTTCCTGACCCAGGGATCGAACCCAGGTCTCCTGCACTGCAGGCAGACGCTTTACCCTCTGAGCCAGCAACAGCATTCGTCAGGTGCTAGATGTGGGAGCCTCCCAGCCTCCAGGAAGTCCTGGGAAGCTGTGCTCGGTAAGGGCGCAGGAGATGGGAGAAGTGGGATCAGACTTATTCGCATCCCTCCAACGTCAGGACCCCAGGTTGTGAGCGGAGCACCAGCCAGGCTTCATGGGACACATGAGCAGTGACATCATCCTAAGGGCGTGTCTGACACGGTCCCTCTGTCTGTCGCATCTGGCAAGGCTGGACTGAATGGGTCTGCTTGACGCAGGCTTGCCTGCCTGCAGTTTTCAGCATTCAAATCTGCAACTTTGCATCTCAGTGCCAGAGAGAGGTTCTCAGGACCTACTCTCAAGAGGGAAGGTTCTGACACAAACTTGCCTGAAGGAACAAGTCTCGGCACAGGGACACCCTGTGGTCTGAGGTGACACTTGCTCTCTTGCAAGACGTGATGCTAGAAGAGCACAGCGATGCTGAAAGAGCAGAGGGAGGTGAGTCACGCCCACATCACTCAAGAGTATCTTCAGCAGAGCTGGGATGTGGGCTCTTGTGGCCCCACCCAGAATCTGGGTCTTCCCCAGTTTTCCTGGGTGCTTGATGCGTGCATTCTGGATGCGCTTTAGGTTCCTGACCTCAGCTTCCATTGCCCCAGGTCCTCTGCAGCCTGGAAGCTGTCACCTGGCCTCGTGAGCCTGGGAGAATGGAACCTTGAAGATGACTGCTCCTGCTGCTGCCGTCCAACCACAGAAACCAACCTGACCCATCCTCCCACCTGAATTTGAATGTGCAATAGAACTAGAAGATTTGCTCACTGCCCGTCTGTTCCATACAGAACGCTATCCAGAACCACTGGGGAAAGTGTTTTACTTGAGCAATAGTAGGGACACCATGGCTGGAGTGTCAGCAGACACGAGCCTTCTGACATTAACCTCAGTGATGAAATCTACCCATCTGCTTCTAAAATTAAATTAGGCATCTTCTACTACAATAGGAAAATAGTTCATTTCACATTTATACCACAATAGTTCTTTCTGGGGACTTTTACTGCCTTCTGCCTTGGTTCAGATGGTAAAAAATCTGCTTGCAATTCAGAAGCCCTGGGTTCAGTCCCTGAGTTGGGAAGATCCCTTGGAGAAGGGAATGGCAACACTCTCCAATATTCCATGGACAGAGGAGCCTGGTGAGCTGCAATCCATGGGGTCACCAACAGATGGACATGACTGAATGACTATCACTTTCTTTACTTTTCTGCCTGAGAAGAGATAAAGTTGGGGATTCAATACACTCCCTCAGCAGAAGCTCAGAGTCTGAGCAGAAAAACAGTCAATACACAGAATCTCGTCTACTATCTTAAAATGTGTCTGCTAATTCATAATCAAATGATGGCTAAAGTCTGCCTACAATGGAAAATGTAGACACTGAATTCAATACTATTTTGCATTTATAGAAGGAAAATTATTTGTTTTAAATAAAACCTTTTGTTTCAACCTGGGACTTCATTAAATAAGACTTAACTGTGAGGTACGGACAGAAATTATTACTGATGAAAGTATGCAAAGCGCCTCCTTGTTTAAGTCGCCCTCCTCCAGCTTTTGGTCATGCTGCCCAAGGAAAAGCATAGAAATGGTTAACAGGAAGGAGTTAAGGGACCAGGTGGCTTTCCCAGAGAAAGAACAAGAGCAGAAGCAGACCCAGATGTCAGAGGAAAGGCTGAGCAGGGAACAGTGAGGACCTGCAGGCCGTGGGGCAGGGGCAGAGCTCGGGGGTAGGGGTGAGGCAGGAGGGTCCGGGGGCTGCTGACTCCTGGCAACAGTTCATGAGGGTAAAACTGACGTTGGAACAGAATGTGGAACATGGTCTCCTGTCTTAGCACTGATGCTACCTTTTTCCCCCCTCTTGAAAGGCCAGATAAATGTCTTTTTCTTTTCTGCCAATTGTTCTTTCTTCTTTGTTGCCAGGTTGGGCCCAGACTAGACCCTGCAGGGCCCAGATTATACTTCAATTTCTCAAAGATAGACAGTTTTTACATCCTGCATGTTTCTTTAGACAGAAGGGAAATAAAAGCCTCACCATGGAAGCTTTTATTTAGTTAAATTAATTACTTCCTTTTTCAAGAGAAGACTAAAGTGAAACAACGTGATTAACTTTCTATTAATTCTTCCTCACTGAGACCAGTAATAGTTCTTCAGTCTCATGTTCATTACCAACATCAATAGTGCACAAGACGAGTCATCACAAATTAGGAAAACAAGCACTGATATGGCATTATTGTCTGGATTTGAGTATTTATTACTGAAAAACATACACTTTAGTGCTTAATACATCATTATGGTTTTTTATCATTTCCCCATTTGTAAATTCCTAAGTCCTCCATCAATCCTGGTTCCTACAACAGCACGATCCTCAATAAATAACAGTCAAGCAAAGTGAGAGAGAAGACTGTTTATGAAGAAAGGCAAGCTTTATCAAGGTCTCATCTCCCGATATTATTAATATCATTTTCAGACCTTAGAAAAAAGTTTTTTCAAAGTAATTCACCCCCACACTGATGTTATTGACTTTTTAACTCTCTTTAGTTAAAAACAAAATCTTTTCATAGGTACAAGCTTACTCTAAAAAGTAAATAATAAATATTAATAATAACTATTTCATATCTAATTGTTACTTTATTCTTTTTACAGTTTTATTCTTTGGAGGTTTTAGTAAGTTAACTGAATGCTATTCAACATTGATTTTACTAATTGATTTTCGCAATGATATAAAGCCTGTATTTACCAAGGAAGGGAAGGGAGAATGATGGAGCTTCTCTTAGGTCATTTTATCAACAGACAGCGTCAGGCACGCTCAGTCCTCGCCCTCTCACCTGGCTACCGTTCTCCCTGTAGTGGGAACAGGTGCCCGGAGATCCTGCCGGCCTATGGGTCACCAGCTCAAGCCTGCACTTCTGCAAAGGATGTCAGGTACTTACAGGTCTGGGTATGAGTCAGCACAGGGCGGATCTTGATTCCCAAACTTCCGCACAAGCACCCGGGCGAGCTCCAGGCCATCGTTCTCACTGCTGCTTATCGTGAGACAAAGGACAAGCGGGAGGTCAGGACTCGGCCGGGGGTTCTCAGGACGTTCTGCCTCAGAGCGAGCCGCAGCCCACCAGGCCAGGCACAAGCTCCCAGAGGTGCAGTTAGAGCTCACCATTCACCTTGTTTATGGTGAAGTCAACCAGGATGAAGAGGCCTCATAAAAGCACAGTTTTGCCACCACAGATAAACCCATTTTTATATATTTGCATTCAAGTGCATCATTTTTCTCATCTTTTCACTTAAAATTAAAACATTACTAACTCTAGCATTTCTGCATGTTTTTAAAAAATTAACTTTAAAGGCTGCATAATATTACATCATATTAACATATTAAAGTCTATACAACTATTCTCTTAATGCCAGAGCTCTGGTTTGCTATGAATATTTGCTCTACTACATAGCCCAGCAACAAAACCTCTTATATTTGGTCTTCTGTGTGTTTTTCTACAGGCTTCCCTGATAGCTCAGTTGGTAAAGAATCTGCCTGCAATGCAGGAGATTCAGGTTAAATTCCTGTATTTGGGAAGATCCACTGGAGAAGGGATAGGCTACCCACTCCAGTATTCTTGGGCTTCTCCTGTGGCTCAGCTGTAAAGAATCTGCCTGCAATGCAGGAGATTCAGGTTAAATTCCTGGATTTGGGAAGATCCACTGGAGAAGGGATAGGCTACCCACTCCAGTATTCTTGGGCTTCCCCTGTGGCTTAGCTATAAAGAATCTGCCTGCAATGCAGGAGACTCAAGTTAAATTCCTGGATTGGGAAGATCCCCTGGAGAAGGGAAAGGCCGCCCACTGCAGTAT
Source organism: Madoqua kirkii (assembly GCA_006408675.1). Classification (NCBI taxonomy): domain Eukaryota; kingdom Metazoa; phylum Chordata; class Mammalia; order Artiodactyla; family Bovidae; genus Madoqua; species Madoqua kirkii. The sequence continues at coordinate 304 of SJYC01140033.1, read as the reverse complement.
TCTGGCCTGGAGAATGCCATGGACTTATAGTGCATGGGGTCTCAAAGAGTCAAACACGACCGAGTGCTTCTATCCAGGCTTTCCGGGTGGCGGTAGTGGTAAAGAATCTGTCTGTCAATGCAGGAGTCACAGGAGATGTGGGTTCGATCCCTGGGTGGGGAAGATCTGCTGGAAGAGGAAATGGCAGCCCATTCCAGTATTCTTGCCTGGAGAATCCCATGGACAGGAGTTTGGCAGGCCACAGTCCATAGGGTCACAAAGAGTCAGACACGAATATGTAAAATATACTGAATATTTTCTGATA
>SJYC01140032.1:0-18362 GCA_006408675.1 Madoqua kirkii | reverse complement strand
AGGAGATCCAACCAGTCCATTCTGAAGATCAACCTTGGGATTTCTTTGGAAGGAATGATGCTAAAGCTGAAACTCCAGTACTTTGGCCAACTCATGAGAAGAGTTGACTCATTGGAAAAGACTCTGATGCTGGGAGGGATTGGGAGCAGGAGGAGAAAGAGACGGCAGAGGATGAGATGGCTAGATGGCATCAGACTCAATGAATGTGAGTCTGAGTGAACTCCAGGAGACGGTGATGGACAGGGGGCCTGGAGTGCTGCAATTCATGGGGTTGCAAAGAGTCCGACATGACTGAGCGACTGAACTGAACTGAACTGAGGTATGCTTTAAGTACACAGTGAATTATAGTCTCTATTTTACTGGCATGAATCTCAGAAATTAATTAACAGTTCAAGCAGCATCCATGGGAACCAAGTCCTCCAAGATAGAATCTCCTTATTGAAGATACCATCAAAGATAAGACACACTATTCTTCTAGTCTGGAGGAGGTGTGGAAAAAAACTTTACAGTAAATTTTATACATCAGTTTTACAAAACATCTTGACTTGAGAAAATGCAGAGGAAACAGTATTTTCAGTTCAGTTCAGTTGGTCAGTTGTGTCCGACTCTTTGCAGCCCCATGAACTGCAGCATGCCAGGCCTCCCTGCCCATCACCAACTCCAGGAGTTCACTCAGACTCACGTCCATCGAGTCCGTGATGCCATCCAGCCATCTCATCCTCTGTCGTCCCCTTCTCCTCCTGCCCCCAATCCCTCCCAGCTTCAGAGTTTTTTTCAATGAGTCAACTCATCACATGAGGTGGCCAAAGTAATGGAGTTTCAGCTTCAGCATCATTCCTTCCAAAGAATACCCAGGACTGATCTCCTTTAGAATGGACTGGTTGGTTCTCCTTGCAGTCCAAGGGACTCTCAACAGTCGTCTCCAATACCACAGTTCAAAAGCATCAATTCTTCAGTGCTCAGCTTTCTTCACAGTCCAACTCTCACATCCATACATGACCACTGGAAAAACCATAGCCTTGACTAACAGTATTTTGAAGTGAAGTCGCTCAGTCACGTGCAACTCTTTGCGACCCCATGGACTGTAGCCTACCAGGCTCCTCCGTCCATGGGATTCTCCAGGCAAGAGTACTGGAGTGGGTTACCATTTCCTTCTCCAGGGGATCTTCCTGATCCAGGGATCGAACCCAGGTCTCCCGCACTGGAGGCAGACGCTTAAGCTCTGAGCCACCAAGGAAGCCCAACAGTATTTTAAGCCTGTCTAAATTAGGCTCATTAGGAGTGGGTCTTCCTACGATTAATCACAACCATGCACATCCATGCTGTCATTCAGTCGTGTCTGACTCCTCGCCACCCCATGGACTGTAGCCCTCCTGGCTCCTCTGTCCATGGAATTGTCCAAGCAAGAATACTGGAGTGGGTTGCCATTTCCTCCAGGATATCTTCCCCACCCAGAGGTTGAACCCGGGTCTCCCGCCTTACAGGCAGATTCTTTATATCTGAGCCATCTGTGAACAAATTGTGATCTTGCTGATATGCTAAATCATAGACCTAGTCCTTCATTTCCACCCAGTTATCTTAATTCTCTCAACTGGATCTTCTTGGACCTCTTACCTTTGAGAAAGGACCAGTTTTAATGGAAAAGAAATAACAACTCATTATACCAAATAAGTCAAGTATTTTGCTGAGGACAACTTTACTTTCAGACCTAAGCTGGAATGAAATACTGCTACAGCATCCAAAATCAAAGCGAATAATTATTTACAGGAAAAGGCCACCTTCCTCACTGCATGAAATATAACCATGAGTTTAAAATATCCAGGTGGTTTACAACTGGCCTAATCTGATTCCCTACAGCCGTGGCCAGAACTCTGCAGTGATGAAAGACACTGAAATTTACGGCAAAGCTACATCTCATAAGTAGGCAGTGTGACCTCTGTATAAATAGTCTTCAAATTTCTGACAAATGAGAAAACACTTTTAGAAGGAAAGGGACATATTTTCCAAGGAAATGTGGCTCATAAAATGAAAACATTATTTGTGGCATCTGTGGAAATCTCTGAATTGCTCTCTTTTGACCCATTAATCCAGGAACAAATATGAAAGTTTGAAATTTTTTTTCTGAAAAAAATATTGATCCACGAAGTTGTTTACTAGGGATAATTATTAAAAGCAAGTTTCAAAGTTATGGCTTACTTTTACCACTTTTTTGCTTAGGTCTAAAGGTCACTTAAAAAAAATAAAACTAGCTTTACATTATCCATGTTGCCATAAAATTTAAAAGCTTGTTCTTTGTGCATGCATGCATGCTAAGTGGCTTCAGTTGTGTTCAACTCTTTGCGATCCTATGGGCTATAGCCCACCAGATTCCTCTGACCATGGGATTTTCCAAGCAAGAACACTGGAGTGGGTTGCCATGCCCTTCATAGGGATCTTCCCCACCCAGGGATCAAGCCCGTGGCCTGTTCTTTAACTCCTTTTTTTCGTTATCTTCAAACTCGTTGCTATATTTAGAGCGCTGTTAGAAGCATGAGGAGCCTGTCCTTCCCAGACGGCAGGAACGGAAGCAGCGCTAGACGGGGGCTCCTGAGGCAGCTCCTGGCAGCTCCTCCGTGGGCGCTGCTTCCTCTCCATATCAGCACGCCTCAAAGCTTCCCGGGCAGCAGTATGGCCCAGGGGCTTGTTTGAGCGAATGCGGATTACTGCACATCATCCCAAAGATCTTCGTGTGGTTAACAAGAGTCCCCAGGTGTAGCTCTTGGCGATCAAACCAAATCAAGAAACACGGGCCTTCCGGGAGGGAGTGGCCTGCACACGACTCTCCCCACTCTGCTTGCTGTCCAGTGCCCTGCTGCCCCGAGCCAGCCCTAGATCTGACAGGCATCAGCTCCAGGGGATCCTGGACTCCGTGGGCACTTTCCCAGGCAGAGCTATCTCAGGGCCAGGTGGCCCAGGGATGACATTTGAAGAACAGTTGCAAAGCACCCAGGGCAAGGAAGAGAATGGGCCAGTCCTCCAGAGGATGGCCCTCAGAGACCTGCTGACCACAACCTCCCTGTCCTCTTGGCCCCAAAGAGGAGAGGAAAAGCTGAATGAGAGGACAGACGCCTTCCTCCTCCCGAGCCAGGGAGCATGGAGGGAGCAGAGGAGGAAACCACCACGGCTTGGGCCCCTCTGCACCGCCCGAGCACCTCAGAACAAACATGGGCCCAAGGCCCCAGCAGCCAGAGAACCTGAACAGCAAAGACAATGAATATAAGGTTGATACAGCTAGAAGCAGTTTACCTGGTTACCTTTCCTATCATACATATTTCACCACAACAGAAACAAAGTGTACTGAAGGAACGGACACCTTGAACCAAACTAACTGAATAAAGTAACAGTGACTGAGACTCACACGCCTGCACAGGGCTTTCTTTCTGAAGCCAAGACATAGGGTTTCCAGGACACTTCTGAGCATGAAAGGCTATGATGAACTTCTGCACCACGATGTCAGACCTCAGTAAACCAGGAGGTGGGGTCACCCCACTAGGGCATCCGGGATCCAGAGCAGGCAGCGAGGGCAATGGAGAGCCCTCAGCAGCACAGCTGTGCCCACTGAAGCGGGCAGGGTCTCTCCTCTAGCCCACAGCAAACGTAAAAGACAAGAACTCAGACGAGGAAGGAATGTTTCCAGCAAAATTAATAATCTCCAGCAGGATCTTAGTTTTCTCTCCATATTTAGGTACACTCCTACTCTACCAAAACAAAAAGTAACAACCTGTAAAGCAGTTCTTTTCTGTTTAGTCTGAAATTAAAAACAAGTAGAAGGGAAATATGCAATTTCTGATGGGTCCCCATCTGTAAATATGAAAAAATGAACATCAAATATGTAAGCTCCTCTGTTTCATAATTTATGCAACATGAGAAATATCTTTGTTCTCACTTAAAAGACTTAGAAATGGAAGAAAATATTAAAAGATTTCTAACTCTCAGACTCAAAATAATTTTGGAGTGCATTACTTTTATGAAAGATTAATACTGTGAGAGCTGGAAGAAATGCTCACAAACACACACACAAAAAAAACGTAATTACCGAATTAATAACACAGCAGAGAAACTGAATTGGTATTGGCAACCAACTGGAAGCATTTCAGTGCCATGAGCCCCATGAAGAGAAATGCTCACCTGCTTGAGAAGAAAAGGTTAAGATGGGGTAAAGGAGAGGGAAAAACACTGAGAGTGAAGATTAATTGTATGTGATGCTTGATCTATTCAACCTGCAAAGTAAAATGCAGAACAACCACAAAGCGATTGAGAACGTTGTCTTAAGAGAAACCTAAGAGCCGCCTAACAGAAACACAGTAGCAAGTCACAGAGTCAAAAGTAATAGAAAGCACTTGAGAGAAATAAGCTTCCTCTCTCCCATGAATGTGGGGACTTTAGCCTGTTCTATTCACAGGATTGGGGGCAGGAGGAGAAGGAGATGACAGAGGATGAGATGGCTGGATGGCATCACTGACTCGATGGATGCGAGTCTGAGTGAACTCCGGGAGTTGGTGATGGTCAGGGAGGCCTGGTGTGCTGCGATTTATGGGGTCGCAAAGAGTCGGACACGACTGAGCACTGAATTGAACTGAACAGATTCACATGCGTGTGACCACCAAGAATGGTGTCTTCCATACAGTGGGTGCATAATAGGGCTTCTGCCTGCAGTGCAGGAGACGTAAGTTCAATCCCCAAGTTTGGAAGATCCCCTGGAAGAAGGCATACCCACTCCAGTGTTCGTGCCTGCAGAATTCTGTGGACAGAGGAAGCAGTTGGGTTACAGTCCACGGGGTCACAAAGAGTTGGACACAACTGAAGCGACTGAGCATGCACACATAGATGCATAATAAATACCTGCTGAATAAAGGAAACAGAAGTGCTATGCGACTGTAAGTTAGCGCACATTTGTAAGGATGGTGGTGGCTGGTGGTGGTGATCGGGGCTGAGTCGCTAAGCTGTGCCCCATTCTGGAACCCTATGGACTGCAGCCCACCAGGCTCCTCTGTCCATGGAATTCTCCAGGCAAGAATACTGGAGTGGACTGCCATATCCTGCTCCAGAGGATCTTCCCAGCCCAGGGATTGAACCCATGTTTCCTGCACCAGCAGGTGGGTTCTTTACCACTGAGCCACCAGGGATAATTACCCTTCAGGAAAGAGTAATATCTTTCCCGAAATTATTGCTGCTATCCTGGAAAAACTTGTGACAGAAATGTATGGTAATGGAAAAAATAGACAGTTGCATAAATCCAAAGTATTCCTACACCACTGTCCATAGTAGGAAAGCTTACCTAAATAAATAAATCTATACATGCCCCCAAATAGAGACTGTTGACATAAATTATGGCCCCTCCAGGCAACATTCTACAGCAAGTCCAAGGAACTGGCACCACTGTACAAAAATAGATCCACAAATGCATTATCAAGTGGACAAGCAAATGATGAACAGTGTGCAGTGTGAGCTCATCATTATAAAAATAAAAATGCATGCATGTGTGCTAAGGAACTTCAATCTTGTTCAACTCTCTGAAATACTAAGGACTGTAGACTCCCAGGCACCTCCATCCATGGGCTCTCCAGGCAAGAATGGGAGAGTGGGTCGCCATTTCCTTCTCCAGGACCCAGGGGTAAAACCAATGTCTCCTGTATCTCCCGCAATGGAGGCAAGTTCTTTACCACTAGCACCACCTGGGAAGCCCAAAAGTAAAAATATCTGGATTGAAAAATATTTTATGTAACAAGGGGTAGATGACACACCAACAGGTTTGCAGTAGGTAGGGACATGTATGATTTGCTTTTAAATTTAGGCTACCCTCCATCTTACAGTACTTGCTTCAAAAAACATACTTTGTAATTGAAAAGCTCAACATAGTTACAGGGTTATATAGCTTATAACTTAAGAGTGTTAAATAGTTACAGCTTACAATGAACTTAACAGTTCAGTCACTCAGTTGTGTCCGGACTCTTTGTGACCCCATGTACTGAAGCATGCCAGGTTTCCCTGTCCATCACCAACTCACAGACTTGCTCAAATTCATGATTCATCGAGTCGGTGATGCCAACCAACGGTCTCATCCTCTGTTGTCTCCTTTTCCTCCTGCCCTCAATCTTTCCCAGCATCAGGGTCTTTTCCAAGGAGTCAGTTCTTTGCATAAGGTGGCCAAAGTACTGGTGCTTCAGCATCAGTCCTTCCAGTGAATATTTAGAACTGATTTCCTTTAGGATTGACTGGTTTGATCTCCTTGCAGTCCACGGGACCCTCAAGAGTCTTCTCCAACACCACAGTTCAAAAGCATCAGTTCTTCAGCACTCAGCTTTCTTTATAGTATAACTCTCACATCCATATATGACTACTAGAAAAACCATAGCTTTGACTAGATGGACCTTTGTTGGCAAAGTTGTCTCTGCTTTTTAATATGCTGTCTAGGTTGGAGAAGGAAATGGCGACCCACTCCAGTGTTCTTGCCTAGAGAATCCCAGGGACGGGGGAGCCTGGTGGGCTGCCATCTATGGGATCGCACAGAGTTGGACACGACTGAAGCGACTTAGCAGCAGCAGCAGCAGGTTGGTCATAGCTTTTCTTCCAAGGAGCAAGTGTCTTTTAATTTCATGGCTGCAGTCACCATCTGCAAATGATTCTGGAGCCCAAAAAAATAAAGTCTGTCACTGTTTCCATTGTTTCCCCATCTATCTGCCATGGAGTGATGGGACCAGATGCCATGATGTTAGTTTTTTAACTGTTTAGCTTTAAGCCAGCTTTTTCATTCTCCTCTTTCACTTTTATCCAGAAGCTCTTTAGTTCTTCTTCACTTTCTGCCAAAAAGGGGGTATCATCTGCCTATCTGAGGTTATATATTTCACCTGGCAATCTTGATTCCAGCTTCATCCAGCCCGGCATTTCTCATGATGTGCTCTGCATATAAGTTAAATAAGCAGGGTGACAATATACAGCTTTGACGTACTTCTTTTCCTATTTGGAACCAGTCTGTTGTTTCATGTCCAGTTCTAACTGTTGCTTCTTGACCTGCATACAGATTTCTCAAGAGGCAGGTCAGGTGGTCTGGTATTCCCATCTCTTTAAAAATTTTCCACAGTTTGTTGTGACCCACACAATCAAAGGGCTTTGACACAGTTAATAAAGCAGAAGTAGATATTTTTCTGGAACTCTTGCTTTTTCTATGATCAAACAGATGTTGGCAATTTGATCTCTGGGTCCTCTGCCTTTTCTAAATCCTGCTTGAACATCTGGAAGTTCACGATTCATGTACTGTTGAAGCCTGGCTTGGAGAGTTTTGAGCATTACTTTGCTAGCGTGTGAGATGAGTGCAACTGTGCAGTAGTTTGAACATTCTTTGGCATTGACTTTCTTTGGAGTTGGAATGAAAACTGACCTTTTCCAGTCTTGTAGCCACTGCTGAGTTTGCCAAGTTTGCTGGCATATTGAGTGCAGCACTTTCACAGCATCATCTTTTAGGATTTGAAATAGCTCCACTGGAATTCCATCACCTCCACTAGCTTTGTTCGTAGTGATGCTTTCTAAGGCCCACTTGACTTCACATTCCACAATGTCTGGCTCTAGGTGAGTGATCACACCATCGTGATTATCCGGGTCGTGAAGATCTTTTTTGTACAGTTCTTTTGTGTATTCTTGCCACCTCTTCTTAATATCTTCTGCTTCTGTTAGGTCCATACCATTTCTGTCCTTTATTGTGCCCATCTTTGCATGAAATGTTCCCTCAGTGCCTCTAATTTTCTTGAAAAGCTCTCTAGTCTTTCCCATTCTATTGTTTTCCTCTATTTCTTTGCACTGATCGCTGAGGAAGTCTCAGTGGGGTACAAGCTCCTCCTATACTCCTGAGGAGAATGACAGATATCTGAACACTTGGCCAGAGAAGGCATTATTGGACATTCGTCTTACACACTTAAAGCATAGCATAAACGAGAGATGAGAGAAGGCAAATAAAGTACACGGCCAGAGAGGAGGACCCCACTCGGAAAGGACCAGTCGGAACAGACAGAGTTCTTCACACAGGCAGACAGCAGAGAGGGCTTTCTGCTGGTCACACCCAGACTTCATGTGGGAGGCAAATACTAGTAACCATGAGAGATAGAAACAAACTAGTTTATTCTCAGCTTTGCCTTTGGGGCCTGTATCTGTTTAAATCTCATTCCAAAATTGACACAAAGGTCAGCAGGCATGCAGAGCTGAGCTCATGAGCTCAGTATTTTCATCAAGATATGCATCTGAAAAAGCAAAGTAACCTGACCTCCTGGCTGCCCACACCGACAGTCCAATGAAGATGCAGGCTCAGCGGGGGCCTGGCACCCCAAGCCCTGGTCTCCACTCCGACGGGACGAGCTTTGCCTCCCGGAAGGAGGACGGGCCAGTCTTTGCGCTCAGTGTAAAGACACCATGGCAGATGCTCAGCAATGATGCTCTGAACACAATCTGGCAGAGCCAGCCTGACCAGGACAAGGGTCTCAGGGGCCAGGGACACCTCTTGGGTCCCCAGCTCCACATGAGTGAAACAGCACCCCTTGAAGCTCTGAGAAATTCCTACGTAAACATATCTGGTGGCAACACTCGAACTGGCCTGAACGTGCTGGCAGAAATAGGGCCTAATCTGACTTGGAGCTGTGCCTGGACCCATCCTGTTCAGAGAGAAAAATCCAGATGTTTCTCTGTAGAGGGTGTGCGCAGTTGTCGGCTGGTGTCTGGAAGCAGCCTTGAAGTGTAAAATATGCAATCCATATATTCTACTAAGGGTTTGCTAGGTGGTGCTAGTAGTAAGAACCCTCCTGCCAATGCAGGAGATGTAAGAGATGAGGATTTGATTCCTGGGTCAGGAAGATCCTCTGGAGAAGCAAATGGCAACCCACTCCAGTATTATTGCCTGGAGAATTCCATGGACAGAAGAACCTGGTGGGCTACAGTCCCTGGGACAGCAAAGAGTCAGACACGACTGAGTGACTTAGCACACATGCACACACGCACTCTTCTAAAGTCATAACCATCCTGGACCAGCAACTGCCCTCCCAGTCCTGTGGGTGGCTGTGTTCCTGACTCTCTGCACATCAGAAGTCATGGCCCAGGGTGGACAGTATCCCTAGAGACACAGAGGTTGGACCAGGTTTGCCTCGTGTGCCCCTAGCATCTATCATAGGATGGACTTCAAAAAAGCAAAAACTATTCAGCACTCACTCTCAAGTACACAGACCTCCAAAATGATAACAATTTGTGTATATTTGAAATTCTTCAAGAATCAGAGCTACCACTACTCATAACCTGTCCGTATGTAATTTGGAAACACAAGGGAGAAAAACAAGGAAAGGTTCTTACCTGAAGAAGTAGGTTTCTGCCTTGTCATAATGACCCAGTGTCAGTTTGAGGGGAGGGTAGTTGATGGCCAAAGGCCGGACCATGAACAAGGCCATTGCCAAGGCCACGAAGAGCACGGGCAGCAGCAGGTCGGAGGCGGTGCCCTTCCAGGCCCGGCCAGCGTGGAGCAGCCGCTTCCGCAGGAGGGCAGCCGTCTGTGCCAGGAGGAGGGGGCCACCCTGTACCAGGGGGCTGCCAGCAGCTGTGCGGTCTGCAAGGAGAGGAAGGTGTGGCAGGTCTGAGTCCCCAGGATTCCTGCGGCGTCCCTGACAGCCCCATCCTGCTCTCATCCTGAAAGTCCCTGCACCAACAGTCTCGAGTGTACCCTAAGTCAGGACGCCCTGGGAAGTTTCGCACACAGGGCATCTCACAACAGCAAACACAAGGACAGACATCATGGTGGCCCCCTTGGCTGAGGGGGGCCAGGGAGCTAAGGGCCGGGCAGCTGAAGGGGGGCGGGCAGATGGGAAAGGACAGGGAGAAAGGCTTCCTGTTTATTCCTACAGATTAAAACAAAGCCTGTAACATGAGCTTCAATTCTAAGCCACCAACAGAGGGCTGGTGGTGGCAGAGACGGCGCCGCCCAAATGAGACCTCGTCTCCAGGCTCCTTGCCTCTGTCCTCACACGAGTCCCCACCCCTGCCACTGTTACATCTCATTTCGGATCCAGGCAGCACACGCCTGCCTCCCCCCGGTCCCCATGAAGCCCGCACTTGCGTCCCCTGCCCATCCCAGACATCCCAGGTGAGGAGGAGCCTGGGGCAACCTCTGGGGCGGCAGGGGGTCCCAGTCTCTAATTCGGCCCCACATAGCCTGTCAGCCTCAGCAGTCCGGGCCTCCCTTCCTGACATGACAGATCTGAAAATGGCCCTCCATGAACAGAGGGGCAAAATGCAGACCCAGGAGGTACAGTGTGAGCTGGCGCCCTGGCTCGGTCCTTCCACCAGGCTCCCTCCTAGGCTGGGCATCTGGGTCCACACCCCACAGTGAACCTGCCCCCATTCCCACAAGTGATACCAGCGGCTGCATCTTGCATTGAGGACACCAGGCAGAGCAAACTGAGGCGCCCAAGGACCACTGTCTCCAGCTACGTCTAGAGGGTGATGCGGCTCAAACCACCGGCCAGGCCCATGGGCCCCCAGTGAGTCCTCCTAAGGCCCAGTACTAGAAATGTGGCTTTCTGAAAGAACAGATATGGGAGCTCCCTGGTAGCCTAGTGGTTAGGATTCTGGGCTTGCACCGCTGGCAGCCTTAGTGCAATCCCTGGTCAGTGAGCTGAGGTCCACAAGCCATGCAGAATGGCCAAAACAAAACAAAACAAAACAAAATAAAAGAACAGATATGGTAAATTGATCATGCTGCTAAGTCGCTTCAGTCGTGTCCGACTCTGTGTGACCCCATAGACAGCAGCCTACCAGGCTCCTCTGTCCCTGGGATTCTCCAGGCAAGAACACTGGAGTGGGTTGCCATTTCCTTCTCCAGTGCATGAAAGTGAAAAGTGAAAGTGAAGTCACTCAGTTGTGTCCGACTCAGCAACCCCATGGACTGCAGCCTACCAGGCTCCTCCATCCATTAGATTTTCCAGGCAAGAGTAGTGGAGTGGGGTGTCATTGCTTTCTCCAAAATTGATCATACTGCTTATTAATACAAACATTAAATTGCTATATAGTTAATAAAAGAGCAATGAATAAGCTTAAAGTCCCAGAGAAAATATTTTTACAGAAACTACCATTTGAAAGATAAATGATTGATAGTGGCACTGAGAACAGAGGTACAAAGGCACGCGGGTGGAGATGTGGAACACATGTCAGGAAAATCCTTCATCTGCAGGTCCTCAGTGAGCACCAGGGCATGGCAGGCTGGGGTGATCTGATTTCTGGCCTCAAAAAAAGGCATAAAGTAGGGACTGAGATAAAAGTATGAGCGACCCAACACAAAGTAAACACAACAGAACAATGCACGCAGAGCCCAGGAGGGGCTGAAAGAGTTGGTGCCAAAGACACAGTCTTGGGAGGTTTAAGGGGAAAGTGCAGAAGCAGAATCTTTAAGACTCCGGAGATGTCTGAAAGCAAATGTGAATGTTTAAAGATGAACATGACATACTAACCCTCATGGTATATTCCGTGTGCGATGCAGAGTGTATGTGGCCAGTGGCAGAGGTGGAGCTTAAAGATTAATGTGCAAAGCAGAAATAGAGACACACGGACGTCCCCAGCGGTCCAGTGGTTGAGAATCCACCCACCAATGCAGGGGACGTAGGTTCAACTCCTACTCAGGGAAGACTCAGAGCAGCTAGGTCTGTGCACCGCAACTCCTGAAGCTGAGCTGGAGCGCCCACACACTACAGCTACTGAGGCCCGTGTGCCTAGAGCCTGTGCTCTGCAACAAGAGACCCCACTGCAGTGAGACGCCCACGCGCTGCAACTGGGGAAGGCCCACACACGGCCGTGAAGACCCAGCGCGGCCAAAAATTAATTACTTCAAAAACCGAGTATTGTTCTAAAAAGAAAAAAATAGAGACAGACGTAAAGAACAATATATGGAGACCAAGTGGGGCCCAGGGAGTGGGATGACTTGGGAGACTGGGGATTGATATATATACACCACTATGTATACAATAGGTAACTAATGAGGACCTGCTGTGCAGCAGAGGGAAACCTACTCAGTGCTCTGCCATGACCTAAATGGGAAGGAAATCCAAAAATAGAGGCTACATGTATACATATGGCTGATCCATTTTGCTGTACAGCAGAAACTGACACAGTAGTGTGAAACAAATATACTCCAATGAGATAAATATATCTTATATATAAAACAAAGATAGACACTGACTCATGGAGCTCTTTACCAGCCACTTGAAGGATTACAGATCTTTACGGGACTGAAGGTCCCATAACAGGATACACATTATGATATAAAGTAATATTTTACTGTAAAACAAGGAGCACTCTCTAACAAGGGTGGGCACTGTGTGGTGAAAAACGCGGTTAATACTTTTCGACTACGTATCAGATTCTCCAGGGGAACTTTTTGAAGAATGCTGATTCCCAGGTCCACCTCCAACAGAATCAGATCTTCAGACTCACAGATAAGAAGACTCAGAAATTTAAAAAAGAAAAACTTCCTAGAGGCTCCTGATGTTCAGCTGGGTTTACAAATGGCTGATATAAGGCACAACCAATGGGGATTCATCTGTAACTCATGAAGCATTAAATGAGCAGATGGAAAGATTCTAGCGCTAGAAGAAGGTGTATTATTAAGCTAAATGTGATCCTTTCTCATATAAATACAGATGTGAACATAAAATACCCCCTTCCCAATCATTTTTGGAGATTCTGGTGTGGAATAATACTGATGCTGGGCATTATGTGTGCAGATCTATTAGGATAATTATGTGAATTATCTAGCTCAAGCTGAAATAACTGGGATGTTGCCAGTTGCCAAACCCCTAGATTTCCAAAACGATTGCTGAGATAATTGCTTGATGTTCACAGCCTTGGGCTCAGGAGCTCTTTCTCTGCCAGAACAGAATGCCTCATTCTTTCAGTTCAAACCGGAGTCACTGGTGGACCCTGGCGCTTGGCCTCTGCCACGCCTCTGGACACTGTCCCCCGGAAGTCACCCCCGCTGGGCCAGCCTCTAAGGAGCATCCTTTGAGTGCATGTCTGGTCACCACAGCTGCTCCCATTCTGTGCATCTTCTCACATACACGTGCCTTCTCACACACATGCACCGCAGGCCATGACTGCAAACACCTGTTCAGTTCACAAACAGTCTATCTCTGCAACAAATGCTACAAAATGGAAAGAGGATGTGACTACCAGGGTGTTGGATTTCCCTGGTGATGGAGGAGCAGGACCCAAGTCAGAGAATGGCCCTGTGCTCTCTGGCCATCACTGTGGGGTGGGTACAGCCTCATCTTTTAATCCATGTAAATTAGGATTTGCATCCAATGTCAGCCAACAACCTGTGTAACTTTTGGAAACCTGCCTAACCTCTCTGAATGCCATTTCCCTCAGTTGTAAAATACAGACTTGTAGTATTTTCCCTTAAGATCATGAGGATTACTATTACCACACTTATTAAACTACCAATAATAGTAAATGCTCATCAGACAGCCCCAATAAGTCTGTGGGGAAAGGTGTCTCTTATATTAATAAAAACGAATTTTCTCCAGCTTCCCATAATCATTAATTGCACATAAATGGAAAAAATAAAGGGCTAAGATACGAGGCTAAGAAAGCTGATGTCATGAATCAACACCAATCAAATTATGACGACTAAACTCATAAACGTATTCATATGAATAATTTAACAGACAAAACTGAAATACTGGGCCAAACTGTTATGAACTGTCTCATTTGACTTATGAATACAATTATATTCAAGGACTCCCATTACACCCATAATTATTCACTCTCATTTACCCTGATCATCATATTGCTTAGGTAAGATGTACAAACGGTTTTTTCCTTTTTGGGGGGTCAGATGGCTTCAATTGTTGAAACATTAATGCCTACTAAGAAATAACTTAAAAGGTCAAGGATTCTGCATACACCCCAGAGTGTGATCTCCACATCCCAATTTCATCCAAATATTCTCAAAGAATTTAAAATAAAGCATTACAAATGTAATGCCTTTAAATCAATTTTCTAAAAATGAATACTCCAAAAGAAAACTGGGCTAACAACATATGTGAATATGCAGGTCATTAAAAATACTACAAAATAGCAAAAATATGCTTACTGGGAAATCAGATATTTTCACGGAAGAAAATTTATCTGGAAAATAAAAAGAAAATTTATCTGGAAAATAAAAAGAAAATTTATCTGGAAAATAAATGTTCAGATGATCAACATGGTAAGGATTAAAAACAATGTGAATCCCTACTATCAGTGAGTGTTTTAGGAAACTGACTTTATCAGCAGCAGCGCTGGAGGAACAGACCTGGCCAATCTTTCTAGGGGAAGTAAATATGAGCCCCCTCTGATCAGCTTAATTCCAATCCGAGAGAAATTCATCAAATAGAGCAAACGAGGTGGTTTGTTATATCCTATAGAAAACAGTAGCAAGAAGCTGGAAACAAATGTCTGACACACAGGGATGAACTGAACAATTTGTAACACAACCATGCAGTGGAGAAAAATGCATTACAACATAACACATGGAGAATAAATTACCACTGTTTTGTGTATATACCTTAGTGAAAAGTTGTCTTTTATGAATTGCTACACTCTATACATTACTTGAATTTGACCAAGTGATTTTTTTAAGATTCAAAAAGCTGAAGTGTTATGTACATTTTCAATCTGCTTAATGAAGATGTATAACTCTTTGTGCAGCAAGATCATGCTACTTCAATTTTCTTCTTCATAATTTCTGGGTTTTAAACAGTGAATATTTATGCATCTCGTAAGCTTACAAGAATTGGACATGACTTAGAGATGAAACCACTACTGATCAATAATTATTTTGTAAAGACTGTATATTTATCTGGGAAATGAGGTATGATTGTACAAAACAGAAATAGTATCTTTCTTTATTCACTGAGTTAGAGAATTTTAAAATTGAAGTGGATCTTAAATGTAGTAATTCAAACCTTCACTTATTTATAAATAGACTCAGTTCAAGAGAAATTGTGAAGGGAAGTTAAATTTGGGAGAACAAAGCATGGACTTCATGATGTATAAGTGCTTTGCTAGACCCTTAAGTTGTCTCTTTGACTAGAGTCCTCAAAGCTTTTAGTCCTGTAATAGAGTCAAATGTAACAAAACATGACCATTAACCAAGACCAACACAGCGGACTCTATTCAACAGTGGGTCAGACTTCTCCAAACAGCTGTCACTCCAGAAATTCAAGGAGTAAAAAATGTTCTCTGATGGGTATGGAGGGGTGCCTGGTGTAGGAGAGGACCTCCAGGGAGGAGAAATGAATTATGAGACAGAAACATGGTAAGCTGGATATTACGGATGTGGCCAGCCCTCCCTATCTGCCTCAGATCAAAAATATTCAAGAAAAAATATTCCAGAACATTCCAAAAAGAAAACTCAGATTTGTCACACACTGATAACTATATCACCGCAGATGGTGATTGCAGCCATGAAATTCAAAGACACTTACTCCTTGGAAGGAAAGTTATGACCAACCTAGATAGCATATTCAAAAGCAGAGACATTACTTTGCCAACAAAGGTCCGTCTAGTCAAGGCTATGGTTTTTCCTGTGGTCATGTATGGATGTGAGAGTTGGACTGTGAAGAAGGCTGAGTGCTGAAGAATTGATGCTTTTGAACTGTGGTGTGGAAGAAGACTCTTGAGAGTCCCTTGGACTACAAGGAGATCCAACCAGTCCATTCTAAAGGAGATCAGCCCTGGGATTTCTTTGGAAGGAATGATGCTAAAGCTGAAACTCCAGTACTTTGGCCAACTCATGCGAAGAGTTGAATCACTGGAAGAGACCCTAATGCTGGGAGGGATTGGGGGCAGGAGGAGAAGGGGACGACGGAGGATGAGATGGCTGGATGGCATCATCAACTCGATGGACATGAGTCTGAGTGAACTACGGGAGATGGTGATGGGCAGGGAGGCCTGGCATGCTGCGATTCATGGGGTCGCAAAGAGTCGGACACGACTGAGCGACTGAACGGAACTGAACTGATAACTATATAGGATTTACATTTGCATCGGGTATTAGAAGTAATCTGTAAGTGATCTTCGTGCTCAGTCACTCAGTCATGTCCAGCTCTCTGCAACCCCACTGACTATAGCACACCAGGCTTCTCTGTCCGTGGGATTTCCCAGGTGAGAATACTGCAGTGGGTTGCCATTCCCATCTCCAGAGGACCTTCCTGACCCAGGGATCAAACCTGCGTCTCCTGCATTGGCAGGCGGATTCTTTCTTGCTATACCACCTGGGAAGCCCTGGAAGTAATCTAGAGGTGATTTTAAACTATAAGAGGGTGTGCATAGATTATATGCAGATACCATTTTACAGAAGAAGCTTGAGCCTCTGGGGATTCTGGTGTCCGCTGGGTCTGGGAACCACATGCAACCCTTGGACACGGAGAGACAACTATGTTTTCTACTGTACCCTGGTCATGACCTGGAATTTCAAAATTATTAGCAGACAGTAAAACGCTTACACCATTACATCTGTTGTCACCAGTCCAAAAACTAGAATCAGTGAGCTGTATGGAAAACTAACAATGCTGGATGGTTCCTGGGTGGGACATTCTTTCAGTTAACCTGGTAGACACCTGTGGATGGGCATTAACATTGAAAACATGTCACAGGGACACAGCATTGAGCCCCAGAAAGCCTGGCCTCACGTGGACACACTGACCTTTTGGCAGGGGTTGCCTCACCAGTGACCTTGTTCAGAACACAAAAGATGCAGGCGGGGTGGTTCCCAATCTCTGTTCTGGTAAAGATTATAACTGTATGATATTTATGCAAATTCTGACTGAATTATGACTAAGAATTCATACCATTAAAAGAAGAAAACAAACCAAATAAAATATCCTCCAATTAAGAAAGGAAGGAAAGTAGGCAACAAGGTTGGGAAAGAGAGAAAAAGAGGAAAAGAGGAAATTGGAAAAAGAATGAGGAAAAATCTAAAAGGAAGTGACACTTTATAGGCTTATTAATATGACATAAAACCCAAAATGCACTTACTTCTTAAATGTTAAACATGATAATATAAAAATATATAAAACGTAAAATCACACAAGTTACTGTAACTTTGGTTAACTATTCTTTTATAAAGCAAATGCAATATTATGTTGAATTCTTTAAAAAGCTAATAAATAGAGTCTATTTTATCTAAACTGTTTTGAAAATAATTTCACAACTCTGTTTTACCCAACTTTTATAGCACTTTACCTGTTTGTTTCTTGTAATAACCATACTATTTTCTTAGACATGATTTTTCTTTAAAAAAAGGAAAAAAGTAGATGATAGAATAATTTTTTACATGACAAGCCACTGAACATTCCAGTTTCTGTACAGGTATATATCCTTGATTTGGTTCTTTAAAAAGCACTATGACCGGTGAAAAAATGTTCAACATCGTTAAATATTCAGTTCAGTTCAGTCACTCAGTCGTGTCCAACTCTTTGCAACCCCATGAATCGCAGCACGCCAGGCCTCCCTGTCCATCATCAACTCCCGGAGTTCACTCAGACTCATGTCCATTAAGTCGGTGATGCCATCCAGCCATTTCATACTCCGTCGTCCCCTTCTCCTGCCCCCAATCCCTCCCAGCATCAGAGTCTTTTCCAATGAGTTAACTCTTTGCATGAGGTGGCCAAAGTACTGGAGTTTCAGCTTTAGCATCATTCCCTCCAAAGAAATCCCAGGGTTGATCTCCTTCAGAATGGACTGGTTGGATCTCCTTGTAGTCCAAGGGACTCTCAAGAGTCTTCTCCAACACCACAGTTCAAAAGCATCAATTCTTCGGTGCTCAGCTTTCTTCACAGTCCAACTTTCACATCCATACATGACCACAGGAAAAACCATAGCCTTGACTAGACGGACCTTTGTTGGCAAAGTAATGTCTCTGCTTTTGAATATGCTATCTAGGTTGGTCATAACTTTCCTTCCAAGGAGAAAGCATCTTTTAATTTCATGGTTGCAATGTTAGAGAAACACAAATCAAAACTGCAATCACACCTGTCAGAATGGCCATCATCAAGAAGTCTACAAACAATAGATGCTGGAGAGCATATGGAGAAAAGGGAACCCTCCTACAACTGCTTGTAGGAACATAACTTGGTTCCTAAACTATGGAGAACAGTATGGAGGTTCCTTTAAAAACTAAAAATAGAGCTGCCATATGACCAGCAATCCCACTCCTAAACACATATGCAGAGAAACAGGGTTTGAAAGGCTTCATGCATACCAATATTCAGTACACTATTTACAATAGCCAGGATGAGAAAGCAACCTGAATGTCCATC